>JBBMOL010003652.1:0-14777 GCA_037954665.1 Laguncularia racemosa | reverse complement strand
GCTTTATGTTAACATGCAAAAGATGACTGAAAGTGATTTCTTTGAAGATGTTAATGTTGGTGATATTGACATTGGGAATGATGAAGAGTAGAGCATAGATTTATTTGAGAATTTAGATCCTTTAGAGGATCACGATTTCTTAAGTGATAATGACGATGAGGAGCTTATAGAGGCTAAGAAGAACTTAAGTGGACAGGTTGAGCAAGATATGATAGTTAAATCAGATGAGGAGAGAGGTAGTAAAGAATTGCCTAAATGTAACTATAACAATGGTGAAGATCTCGAGTATAGCAAAACCAACTACTCTGATTTAGATGAAGATTGTAGTTATGAGTGGTCAAAAGGGGATGATAGCGATGAACCTAGCACTTTAAGGAGAAAGAAAAGTAACTATACGATATACAAAGGATAGGTAGGTAAACCAATTTTTAGTGTTGGGATGATTTTCAAATCATTGAAGGAGTTCAAAGAGGCTGTAGTTTTGATATTTAGTGAATGAGCATAAAGAAATAAAGTTTACAAAAACTTGCTCATCAACAATTAAGGCTTAATGCCCTAGGGAAGTTGGTTGTCCCTAGTTCATTTCTTACATTAGAAAGAGCAACATTGAGTCCTTTCATATTCATAATCTCAATGATTAACATGAGTGCGGTATTACTTTTTTTAATAAGAGGGTCACTAGTAAGTGGTTAGCTAAGGAGCTTAATGCCATGATTAATACAATGCCTAACATGGAGCTTGTGGATATGAAAGAGCTTGTGAATAACTAACTTAGGGTAAATGTGACAATCATAAAGGTAACAAGAGCAAAGCAAATGGTAATGAAGGAGTCAATTGGCAAACACATGAAAGAGTATGGGAGATTATGGGATTATGCATCAATTACATTCCATGAATCCAAGAACCACTGTCAGATTGAATGTCTATAAGTCCAACATAAATGCTCCCTCCCAATTCAATCGATTTTATAGCATGTATGGATATTTGTAGTTGGATTAGATTGTTGTTTCCTAATGACCATTGTAAACACCCCATTTTGGCCCCTAATGATCAATAATAATCAATTTTCAAATTTTTCCATTTTTTACAAAAAAATTTCTAATTTAGCAAAAATAGGAAAAATATTCAAAAAATAAAATAAATAGGAAAAGTAAATTAATTTTGGAAAATAATTGTTAGAAATAATAAGAAAAGGAGTTAAATAATTTTTACAAATTTTTAGAATTTCAAAATAATAAAAAATACAATACGTATATACAATTTGTGTGTTAAATAAAATTGAGATCTAGGCCAGCTCAGCTGGCTCGTGTGTGCGCCTGGAACGTGCGAGAGAGGACCGAGGTCAAGAGTTCGAATCCCCCCGTAGGCACTCTATGCAATTTTCTCCTCCTTTTTACTCAAGCTACCACGTGGCATCGTATGATTGGCCAGGAGGAGTCACGTGCCTCGCACGTGAGCATCTTCTTCCTCAAGCCCAGTAGGAGGAAAAATCCGGCGTAAGTTCGACGAGGCCGAAAATGCTAGATTTCTTCAAATCTTTTTGGATTTTGATCAACATAAAACCAAATTATCCAGATAAAATCACAAGATTACAACAAATCGGCATCAAATCTGTTGGATAAAATCAAATCTAAAAAACAAAAAAATTTAGATTTATTCGAATCAAAGATTTAGGCTTATCCGAAGGAGTCTTCTGACTTCTATAAATAGAGGGCGAAGGCAAGAAGCAAAAGCACGGATTGGAAGTGGAAAAAAAAGAGAGAACATCGGAGAAATCGAAGCCCTCACCGGAGTTCCTTAAGCCGCGACTACCGACCATGCTTCGAACCGCCACTAGGAGGCGTTTTTTAGAGAAATCCACCACCACAGTTAAGTTCCCCACCCTCGAAAACCTAGGAAATAACCCCTTAGCCTCCTCGAAAGGCCGCCAGAATGCCGTCAACGAGCACTCCCAACCGCCGTGATCATTCGACCCGACCCGCGCACTGACCCGGATCCAGGTAAGTCGGATTTTCTGATTTTTTTTGTATTTTTTTATTATTATTTATTTAGATAGTTATTTATTTATTGAATTTATTTATCTGTTATTTTAATTCAAAAAAAATAATAGAAAAATATTAGAATTTAGATTAGTTTTTTTTAGGATTTAGTTTAGGATGAATAATAGAAAATAATAAAAAAAAATAAAAAAAAATCATAAAATAAAAAAATCATAAAAAATGATAAAGATATATTAGAAAAAATGATAGAATTTAGATTTTTATTTTAGGGTAGATAAAATAATTTTTAATTAATTAATTAATTAACAAAAATTAATAAAAAATAAAAATAAAAATAAAAAATTAATAAAAAAAAAAACAAAAAATAATATTAGAGGTAGGTAAAAAAGGAGAAATAAATTTTTTATCACTTAGAAAAATGTTTTTTTATTAAATTCAAAATTAGTTTTTTCCTTAAAATTATTATTTTTCAAAAAATCAAATAATCAAGCTTAGGCTTAGATTTTTAAGAAAAATACTAAAATGATAAAAACGTAAACCAAAAGTAATTTCATAATTAAAATTAACAAACATATTAAACTTTTTCATGAAAAGCGAACTATGACCCGTTTGGTCTTGAATAGCAGGTACGTATGCACCTATTTGGGGCAACCCTAAAAAGAATAAAAAAATCATTTTTCCATAGCTAGAATAATTTGTCTTTAACCGATAAATAAAAACACAACAAAAAAATAAAAAAAATCAAAATAAATAACAATAAAAGACATTAGGCTAAGGTCTAGATTTCAGGAGAATATGGTGGTAATTTTAAGGTTTTAATAGGTTAGCCTTTGAATCCAAAAACTCTGGTTTTCCATTTCCTCTTTCACAAAAACGAAAAGAGGAAATCTCACTAACTAGTTATCCAAATTAAGATTAATCTGCTCAATTAGTTCTAATTCAATCTTTTCAAACCACAGTTGGGTGGCGACTCCAAAAAATAAAACGAAATTCCTAGTTCAAGTCGAGGATCTATATTAGATGAGTATAGGGTCTAGTATAAATCGGATTAGGAATGAAAAATAAAAATTAGACTCGACAAGATGGCGACTCCACTAGGGACAGAATGCTCTCTAGTAGGCTAGCCACCTGAATCTCCTCAAATCACTTTTCCAAGAAATGTCTTTTGATTGATATGTTGCTGCTAACCTTTTAGGGATTTAACTAGATTTAGGGTTCAGTTATTCACTTTTACTATTAAGTTTGCATGTATGTAATTGTGTGAATAGATACGGTCAAACTCGAGCCATCTAGGACCCTAAGACGAGGGGGCATTGTGTAGGTTTCGGGCAAAGTGATATGATCACCGTTCCGGACTAATTAGGCTACCCCACCCAATGCTTCGATACAACCTAAGATCCATTTCTTCGAGAATGCGGGAGGCCATAGAGCTTGGGGACCTGTTAGAACCCACCTATCTGCATACATGAAGTCATGGGATAACAATCGATTAATGGTGTAATACTTTTATTCTGTTCACGAAGTTCAGATACATTTCCCTGTAATACTATCATTGTAATATAGAAATATCTACTGTAATAGATGGCTAGTTCCATAGCCGACCGCCTCCTTAGCAAAGAGATCTGAGTTTGCAAACCTCTGGATCCAAAGTTAGTGATGGACCATTGGTTTACTTTGTACAACCCAGAAGAGCAGGCCTTTATTCAACAGAAGATTGGGCCCATCCTCTCACTGATGAAAATGGAAATGAACTTACCTTTGATATGGGTCATCCTCCATCTATGGGAAGTAGAGCCCGCAGCTTTCTTTATTAGGCCACATGAGATCATTCCCATTCTGGAAGAGTACACCCAACTTCTATAGGCTCCATCACTAACTGGCAAAGTGTATGTGTCAAATCTTGAGGCTGGGCCAGCCGGTATCTTTAGCAGACTTCTAGGTATTCGCAAGACAGCAATCAACAAAGCCTTAGCAAACTGTAACGAATATTGCATACGGATGGATGAGTTAGAAGCTTGGTTCATAGCTCGGGAAGATGACGGGGATAGGAAAGACATATTATATGGGGACCCTAAGAGCTATAAATAGAGGAGGGTGAGTACTTTCATCCTAACAGCCTTCGCCACCATACTCTACCCCACCGAAACTTTTTATGTCCATTATAGAGTTGCAGAACTAGTGGCCTAATTCTTGGAAGGGAAATCTTGCATCCCGACTCTATTGGCTAAACAAATCCGGAACCTGAACTTTGTCAAGAAAAAAGGCCATGGGATCCTCCGCTCAAACATCAACCTCATCCTTATTTGGTTTGTGAGCCACCTTAAATGTTTCAGTTTGAACCTGGTCCGGAAAACTTTGGCCCAATAAGTGGACCTTGTGGACTCATGCATAGAAAAGATAAAGCTACTTGAAGACCTTACTAGCTACAGTTGGGTGGAAGTGCTTAAGGGTTTCAGTGCCAACGACATCCTGTAGATAACAAGATGGAGTTGCTGCGACAAAGTCATCCTAACTTGCAGAAACCTTTAGGCTATACCTTTGATCGGTATCAGTGAACGTATAGGTTATCATCCAAACTCGATGGTTCGCCAGTTCGGTACCATTCAAGACATAGTTTACTAGCCTTCGCTAAAAGCAATCACATTCGAGTATCAAGACCCAAATTTGCTAGTAGCCGAGAAGTTTGCCAAGCTGGCAAAGGTCAAAGCCCTATGGGAAGCACAAATCGAGAGCCTTAATGTAGACCTCGGAGAACTGGATGGTAAAGTAGGCAAACACCGAGCCACCAGGGATTTCGTAATCCACCAGCTATATCAAACAAGGGAAAGGGCATACCGGGTCCCAGATATCACCTAACTTGAGCCAAACAAGGTAGACCAGAACTGAGAAACCTATTTGGAGCAAGTTAGGGCTTGGATGGAAGTATATTTCAAAGCTGCAGACTACAAGAAGGATATCTGGAAGGGCTGATTCAAGGAGTCTGATCAAACGAACAAGGCTTGGAAGCTCAGCTGGAAAAGACCCAAGCTAGAGTTAGAGAGTTGGAAGCTATCATTAGCAGAAAACCGGCGCCTACACAACAGAAAACCAAGAGAATTAGGAAATAGATTACTATGTACTTTTTCATTTTTTTCAAGTATCGAACTTCGAGTTTCCGATATTAATAAAAATAAAGTTTCAGTATTATATCATTAATCGATTGTTGGCCCCCTTTATTTTAGCATCTGTGTGATACATGCATTATATTTACATATCTGCATCATACTAAGGAAAATGTACGCCAGGTATCAAAGATAGCTCCCAAACAACCAAACCCTCCAAGAAGCCCAATCCGCACCCGCTCAAAGACCAAAATGGCAAACAGTGACAACAACAACGACAACCGTAACAACACAAGTGCTGACGCCGCCTCAAATCCCTGGATCGTATCCTTGGAACAAACGGTCCAACAATTGGCTGCACAAGTCCACCTCTTGACTGAGAGTATTGGCCTCCTTCATACCACCCAACCAACTCAAGAAGAACACTCAGGGGCCAGAAAGGGGAAAGCATGGAGGGTTAGCCTCCAGAATATGAAGAAATCAATTCCTACTTCAAGCCGGCTTTTGAGTATGAACTGAAAGCCAACCTGGGTCTGACCTCTGACGACATAAAGAGAGAAATGGAGGACACGCAAAAGGAGATGGAAAGGAGACTTTTTCAATAGCTGGCTGATAAGATGAAGACAATAGAGGAGCCTGACAGTTTTGAATAGGCAGGGATCACTAGCTTACCAGTATATGGGGGGAGGTATACCCAGAGAAGTTCAAGACCCCGGAATTTGAAAAATATGATGGTACTAGATGCCCCAAGATGCATACAAGGCTGTATGTACGGAAAATGAGCAAGTATACCCAATATGACCAGCTTATGATCCAAACCTTCCAAGATAGCCTTACAGGCCCTACCTTCGTTTGGTATGCACACCTAGACTTCAACCAGGTCAATACTTGGGAAAGACTTGCTTGGGCATTCTATGACCAATACAAATTCAACATTGAAGTTGCCCCCTCGGTAATCGACCTGGGAAGTCTTCGGAAGAGACACACTGAGTCTTTCAAGGACTATGCTCAGCGTTAGAGAGCTCAAGCTGCCAGGGTAGCGACCCCAATTTCTGGAAAGGAGTTGACATTCATCTTTGTCAATACTCTAGATAAGACCTACTTCTCACATCTGGTGGGCTAGACGTCATCCAGCTTCGCAGAGGTAGTGGCAGCAGGGTGCCGAATCGAGAATGCCATCACATCAGGCAGACTCCAAACAATAGATCCTCCTAGGGTCACCTCATCACAAAGGCCCTTAGGAGGTAACAAACCTAAAGAGTCTACCGTCAGCACAGTTAATTCCGGCAAAGTAGACAAGGTTAGGACCCCCAAGTGCCCCAATCCAGTAGTCTTCGACAAACCACACCTAGGCCACCAGAGTCTTGAGACAATTCACTTTAATCCCGATCCCGCTCAGCCAGGTCTCCGTTTGGCTGCAAGCGGATAATTTGATTAGCTTCGAGATCTCGAGTGACTGGTACAAGCCTAGAAATTTTGAATCAAGCCTCAAATGTGATTATCATATGGGCCAAGAGGGGCATTCTACAGATAGATGCTGGAGGCTTCAAAACAAAATCCAAGATCTGATTGACGCCAGAATTGTATAGCTGGACTTTGTTAACACACCAGCACCCAATGTCAACATTAATCCGCTGCCCAACCATAAGCCCACTACCAATATGATCACATCCGAAGAGCCGAATTCCAAAGAGTCCCCAAAACAGCAAAAAAGCAACAGTGCAGTGAGAAAGTCACCCACGCCAAACCCTAAAGGAAACCCCTAAATCACAGATCAAGAAGAGATGGTTAGTTGGAGACCCAACGGTCGATACCTTAGGTGAATCGCATGGGAGATTTGAGTATCTAGTAAATTACTCCTTCACTCTAACTGAGTATTGGCCGCCTAGCGGATGGGGGCCTGAGTTTAAGAAAGAAGACAACCCATTAAAAGAGGAGGGGAAGTCCATAAACATGATTAAATCTAACCAGAAGCCGATAGTCATAAAGTGTTACGAGGGACAATCTACTGAGGTGCAAATTCCAAAGAAGAGGTATGTGTTCAATGTCCCAATACCCGTAAAGAGGTATAAGACGGCGCCATTTGACTATCGGGCTCTGGATCAAGAAAGACCCCCTATCGTAGGTGGAATCACTCGTTTTGGGAGAATTATGACCCGAAATACAAGGTTTCAGCTGAAGAGCCCAACACTAAGGTAGGAAAACAAGAAGAAGAGGGGCTCTCTACATTTACAAAGATGGTCAAGGAAAGCAATATAAGATCATGGAACAACTGAATAAGGTTCTAGCCCAGATATCACTTATGGGCCTCCTCACTACCTCCGAGCCCACAGGGAAGCACTCTTCAAAGTGCTCAAACAGATCAAGGTACCAGAGGGCATCGCAACAGACAAATTAAGCCATGTGGCAGATTCAATCTTCGCCATGGACCAGATATCTTTCTCTCCCGAAGAGCTGGGAGAAGACGGAGACCAACATACAAAACCGCTGTTCATAGTGGTAAAAGCCAACGACACAATCATCTCCCGAGTACTCATTGACAATGGATCTTCTCTCAACGTATGCCCATTGGCTACCCTCGACCTACTGGGAGTCGATCCAAACAACATCAAACCAAGCTCAATAGTGGTTAGGGCTTTCGACGGGTCGAAGAGAGACATAGTAGGGGAAATAAGCTTGCCGGTGGAAATTGGCCCGCAGATTATTCCACATCTCTTCCAGGTCCTCGACATTCCAAGGTTTTTTTAATCTACTTTTGGGAAGGCTGTGGATACATACTGCTGGAGCCATACCCTCAAGCCTCCATCAAAAGGTTAAGTTCATAGCGAACGGACAAAGATCATCACCGTGCTAGGGGAGCAAGATTACGCCATAGAGACAGCTATACCCTATATTGGGGAAGACAGCTCCGAAGATTTTGGTCTCCAAATATTCAATGTGGTGAGTGTGGTAACTAGTAAAGAGGGGCATCAGTTTTAAAGAAGGACGGCAAGGGACGTTTGGACTACGGTATGCTCCTACAACCTAGGAAGAGGCACAAGTCAGAGGTATCAGAGGCAGAAAGATGCAAGTAGCTAAGCGATACTCAGATGCGTTTTCTACCCCTCCAACAATCCTTCAAACAAGCAACTACCATTTAAGAACCAAGGATAAGCGAAGCTGACGTCAGCAATGGGAGCTCAACCCTCACACGTCCAAGCAGCATCCAGCTCTCAACAATTGGTTCCGTTATCCTATTGATAGTACTAGGTCAACTCAAGGATAGGGAACAATTATTAAACAATTCTTTATTGTGATTTCTTTTCATAATTCAATAAATTGCAATTCGTTTGTTTCTTGCTTATATACGTACTCTTGTTTCACTTCACCTAGATTCCCTACCATCAAACATCAGGGACATTTCGCGCAGGTAAGAAATGAAAACACTGATATCGTTTCCAACACTACTGGGTCAGCCGTTGGAGGCGATGTCTTTGACCACGAAATAATACAAGAAAATTGGCAAAAACATGAACAAAGTGGAATTTCAATTGACGAGCCGGTAGGGACAGTAAATCTGAGGAAGCATTGAGCAACCTAAAAACCTCAAGATTGGGACCAGTTTAAGTGCCAAGAAAAAACGCGAGACAATCGAGCTATTAACTGAGTATGCAAACGTGTTCACCTGGTCATATGGCGACATGCCAAGATTAGACCAATCAATAGTAGTTCACAAGCTTCCCACAAGGGAAGATGTCAAAACCTAAAAGACAGAAATTGAGAAGATTTAAGCCTGACATCTTACTAAAAATTAAAGAGGAAGTCAAGAAACTACTAGAAGTGGGGTTCATTGAAGTATCTGACTATTCGAAATGGGTAGCGAATATAGTCCCCGTTTTAAAAAAGAATGGAAAAGTACGTGTATGCGTAGACTTCCGAGACTTAAACCAAGCCACGCTAAAAGATAACTTCTCCTTACCTCACATCGATGTCTGGTAGACAAACTCTGTAGGAAACATCTTTTTTCATTTATGGGCGGTTTTCTCAGGATATAATCAAATAAAAATGGCTGATAGAAGATAAAACTAAGAAAACTTTCATCACAACATGGGGAATTTCTATCACAAAGTCATGCCTTTTGGTTTGAAAAACGCCGAGGCAATGTATCAGAGGAGTTATGGTCGTAATACTCTATGACATGATGCATCGAGAAGTCGAAGTATACGTCGACGATATGATAGCCAAGTCTAAAGAAAAAGAAAGCCATGTAGTTATTCTGAGAAAGTTGTTCAAGCGGTTGAGAAAGTTTCAACTCAAGCTAAATCTAGAAAAGTGTACTTTTGGGGTCACAATAGGTAAGTTGTTAGGGTTTGTCATAAGCCGGGAAGGCATTAAAATCGATCCTGACAAAGTAAAGGCCATACTGGAGTTGCCTTCCTCCCTGTATGTCAAAGAGGTAAGACGTTTGCTGGGAAGATTGAATTACATTAGCTTGTTTTATCTCACAGCTCACAGACAAATGCCGTTTCTATTCTGTCTGCTAAAAAAGAATGCTGCAGTTAGAATGGGATGATGAATGTTTAAGAAGCATGTAGGACAATCAAAGACTATCTCATAAAACCCCTTTGTCTTAAAGTTCCCAAAGCAAGGGAAACCTTATTTTTATACCTCTGTACTCCCGAATCCCCTGGGGTGTTGTTAGGGTAGAAAGATAAGGGGAAAAGAGTGTTCCATATATTTTAAACAAAAAAATTCATAGAGGGGAAAGAGGAGTGAGAGAAATTTGTGCTTGATTTGGTTAGCCCCGATTGAGGAATACACCCTTTACTATCAATTGAGTTGCTAACAATACATGATCCTCTGAAGTACTTGATAGAGAAGCCTGTTTTGTTAGGGAGAATCTCTAAATGGAAAAATGCTTTTATCAGAATTTTGATATCACATACATAAATCAAAATTCAATAAAAGGGGGCAATCTTTAGCCGACCAATTGGCAGAACACCCAATTGGGGAGATTCCCAAGAATCCAAACCCAAATTTCCCCCCGATGAAAATATATTAACAGTGGGAAGTGCATTGTATAAGACTATGGGTAGACCGGAACCCTAAGTGGAAGTGTTCTTTGACGGAGCTGCTAATGTATTTGGTTGTGGGATCGGGGTAGTGTTGATATCCCTAGAAGGAACAAAATTTCCCCTTCAACAACAAAGCTCACATTTCCATATACTAATAATATCGTGGAATATGAGGCATGCATCCTCGGCCTCAAAATGGCTTGCCACATGGAAATCCGTGAATTAGAAGTGTACGGAGATTCTTCACTCATTATATTACAGACAAGAGGGGAATAAAAAACTAAAGACCCAAATTGGTTCCATACCATCAGCATTTGACTGAGTAATTGATGAATTTGAGGCAATCACCTTCAATACATCCCGAAAAATTAGAATCAGTTTGCAGATGCACTGCCACACTAGCATCTATAATTCAGATAACAGGGGAGTCGAAGTCCAACCTTTTGAAAATAGAATCGAAAGTCGGTTTCGCCTACTGTTTGGTAATTGAAAAAGCACAAGATGATAAGCCCTGGTATCACGACATCAAAAATTTTCTCCAAGAAAGCAAATACCCTAAAAATGGCTAGCAAAATGATCAAAGAACACTCAGAAGGTTAGCAAGTCATTTCTTATTAAATAGGCCTATGCCTTACAAAAGACCGCCTGATACCACCTTACTAAGATGTGTGGATAGAAATAAGGCATGTGAACTGATGAAAGAAGTGCATGAAGGAGTATGTGGACCTCACATGAACGGCTACATGTTAGCCCAAAAAATCATGAGATTGGGTACTATTGGCTAACCATGGAATCAGATTGCATCAAATATGTCAAGCATTGCCACTTGTGTCAAGTTTACGTAAACTGAATAAATGCTCCACCCAAAGAGCTACATTCGTTGTCTACACCATGGCCTTTCTCCATGTGGGAATTGACATCATTGACCTGATCACTCCAACAGCATCCAATGGCCACAGATTTATATGGTAGCCATTGATTACTTCACCAAGTGGGTGGAAGCTTCATCATATGCCAATGTCACAAAAGGAAGTGATAGTTCGATTCTTGAAGAGGGACATAATAGCTCGATATGGAGTTCCTAAGTTAGTCATCACTGACAATGGTACCAATCTCAACAACAAGTCAATGACAGATTTATGTCAACAGTTCCACATAAACCATAGAAATTCAACTCCCTACCAACCTTAGATGAATGGGGCGGTGGAAGTAGCCAATAAGAATATCAAAAGAATCATCGAAAAGATGACAATCACTTACAAAGATTGGCATGAGATGCTTCCATTAGCCCTCATGGCTTACAGAACCTCAATTAGAACATCTACTAGAGTTACCCCATATTCAGTGGTATATGGCACTGAGGCAGTCTTACCAGTCGAGGTCGAAATACCATCCTTCAGAATTCTGTCAGAAGCGCAGTTAAAGGAATCGGACTGGGTAAAGAAGAGGCTTGATCAGTTGAATTTGATCGACAAAAAAAGACTTACTGCGTTATGTCACGGCCAGTGTTATCAACAAAGAATAGCCTGAGCATTCAACAAGAAATGAGGCCCTAACATTTCAAAGAGGGAGATTTGATGCTAAAGAAAGTTCTCCGAATGCTCAAGATTCCAGAGGGAAGTTTACCCACAAAACTATGAGGATCATATGTTGTAAAGAAGGTATTATCAGGAGGTGCTCTAATATTAACTCAAATGGACGGTCCAGAATTGAGAGACCCCATTAATACAAATGCTGTTAAGATGTATTATCCTTAGGCAAGAAAATTGAAAATTTGCACAATGTTATGAATGCCAATATTCAATACGAATTTCATTTAGTCTAGTTTTCATTTCTCTTACAAGCAAAGTTAATGTCTCTGAATGATCAATGATTCCAACCAAGTCTCATTAAAACAAACATTCCTAAGCACATTACCATCACTTCACCAATAAGTAATAAAAATTGAAATGATAATGAATCTCGATAAATTTTGTGATATAATTCAACCTACTTTTGAGCATTAAAACCTGGGACAATAATAGGATAAATCTACAATCACAAGAGCCATGCGCATCAGAAAGGAAGCACATCAAGACCCTCGGTCCTGTTTTGAAGCAGAGTAAGCAAAGAAGAAGCAAACCAACACAAAGGTTCGGTTGTTTGATTGCTATCCATGATAAATTGTAGCACCTTAGAATAAATAACCATCATTCACATAATTAAGACATCTCTTATCCAGTCATTTGACTCGTTCGTTAGAAGCATTTTCAAAAGCATAGGTTAGTCAGCCCACAATGGGGCACTTTCTTAAACATCCTCTCTTAGGGTCAGCTTGTAGGGGCACCATTCGAGACATTCCTTCCTACTATAGGTTAGTCAGCCACAATGGGGACTTTCCTAAATATCTCTTCTCAAGGTCAGCCCGTAGGGGCACCTTTCGAGACATTCCTTCTCACCATAGGTTAGTTAGCCCACAAGGGGGCACTTTCCTAAATATCTCTTCTCAAAGTCCCCCCCCGGGGGGCACCTTTGAGACATTCCTTCTTACCATAGGTTAGTCAGCCCAAAAGGGGGACTTTCCCTAAATATCTTTTCAAGGTAAACCCATAGGGGCACCTTTCGAGACATTCCTTCTCGCATGGTTAGTTAGCCAAGGATGGGCACTTTCCTAAAACCCTTTTTCAAGGTTAGTCATAGGAAATTTTTTCGAATCATCGATTAGTTAGCTCAAAAGAGCACTTTTTAAATCATGACTAGCAAAGCTCAAAGGAGAATTTTTCGAATCTAAATTATTAACTTAGGGAGCACTTTTCGAATCTATCGATTAGTTAGCTTAGAGGAGCACTTTTCAAATCTGTCGTTTAATTAGCTCGCAGGGCACTTTTTGAATCCATTGATTAGATGCTATGAGAGCACTTTTCGAATCTATCAAAAAAACCGATTAGTCAGTCATAAGAGTACTCTTCGGAAGTATTTTCCTTAAAAAAATCGCTAGTCTACCCAAGCGCTTCTGTTGACAGGTTGCCAGCTCATAAGAGCACTTCCTGAGACAATTTTCCTTTAAAGGGTTTGTAGTCCGACAAGCGCTTCCTTCATCACTATTCCCTCAAATAAAATTCCTAAACAATCCTTGAGATGTTTCTCATCCCCGACTAGTCAGCCCATATAGAAACTTTTGGGGAGAATATATTATGTCGTTGGGGGTTGTTTAAGACCATTCCCTAAAAAAATACCAATCACACAAAGCACTCGTGGGATTATTAGTCATTGAGCATTTTTTCCCTACTAAAAACCCAAATTCCAGATAAAAAAACCAAAACCCAGGTTATCCATTCAGTAAGAAGCCAAAAAGGCGTCTTTTTTTTTCTTTGTGTTAAGTTTTTCAAATTTATACAAAGGGGGCAGTTGTAACACCCCTTTTTTTTTCCCCTTAATGGAATAATAATAAATTTTTCAATTTTTTTCATTTTTTAAAATTTTTTTTTCTAATTTAGCAAAAATAGGAAAAGTACATCAATTTTTGGAAAATAATTGTTAGAAATAATAAGAAAAGGAGTTAAATAATTTTTAAATTTTTAGAATTTCAAAAAAATAAAAAATACAAACGTATATACAATTTACGGTTAAATAAAACTAAGATTGGGCCAACTCAGCTGGCTTTTGTGTGCGTTGGGAACGTGCGAGAGAGGACCGAGGTCAGGAATTTGAAACCCCCCCCCCCCCCCGTAAGACTTTGTGCAATTTTGCCCTCCTTTTTTCCCCCTCGAGCTGCCACAGGGAAGCATATGATTGGCCAGGAGGATTTCTACTTGGGCCGTTATCGTCTTCGTTCTCGACCCAATCGGAGGAAAAATCTGGTGTAAGTCCGACGAGGCCGAAAATGCTAGATTTCTTCAAAATCTTTTTAGATTTTGATCAACCAAAAAAAACCGAATTATCCAAATAAATCACAAATTTCAACAAATCGGCTTCAAATTGTTGGATAAAAACAAATCTAAAAAATGAAAAAATTCGAATTTATTCGAATCAAAGATTTAGGCTTATCCGAGGAGTCTTTGAAAATTCTATAAATAAAGGGTGAAGGGATGTAACCACCCCCTTTTTGCCCCAGGAATCAATAAAATCAATTTTCAATTTTTTTTTTTTTTTTTTTTTTTTTTAAATTTTTCTCTAATTTACCTAAATAAAAAAATATTCAAAAAATAAAAAAAATAGGAAAACACATCAATTTTGAAAAATGATTTTAGAAATAGCAAAAATAAATAATAAACAATTTTTTTTTTTAAAATTTGGAATTTTCAAAAAATTTTAAAAAAATAGAAAAAAAATCGCATTGCATATATGCAATTTCGAAAATTTGAAAAATCAGGAAAGTGGGGGTAGCTCAGCTGGCCGGGCCATGGGCTAAGGCGCGCGGTGCGGGTGGAGGTCGCAGGTTCGAAAGCTGGGGGAAGCGTTTTGCGTTTTTGCGAATTTTTCATTTACCTAGGACACGTGGCAGCATTGATTGGCTGGAGGAAGCGCAAGCGCTGGGCGCGTGATCGTTCCACCCTCGAGCCTGAGTCGCCCGGGGGAAGGAAAAATTCGTATTTTTTTTTTTTGGGTTTGATTCAAATTGTTTTGCACAAACCCAAAAGATC
>JBBMOL010003651.1:0-14784 GCA_037954665.1 Laguncularia racemosa | reverse complement strand
GATAGAGCACGGTTGCTTTTACTAGTACTGAAGTAAAATACATGACTCTTACTCATGTTGCTAAGGAAGTGATCTGGATAAGTAGATTGTGTAGAGAGCTTGGTTTTACACAAGGAGTGAAGATTGGATGTGATAGCCAAAGTGCTATATTTTTGGCTAAAAATCTTGGTTTTCATGCAAGAACAAAGTATATTGATATAAAATATCACTTCATTTGAGAGAAAGTAGAACAAAAAGTTGTAGTGTTGGAAAAAGTTGACACATAAGTAAACAATGCAGATTTTTTGACCAAGGTAGTGAATGTAGAAAATTTTGAACGGTTTATAACTGTGTTAGGTTTAAAAAAGCATGGGAAATATTCACCAAGTGGGATAATGTTGGGATGTAGCTCATATTCCCCTATGATAGGAAAGCACATAGATCTCACTTTACGCTGAGTGGGCGGGGGTCTCAAGGGGGTACTACCACTTGGATACTAGAGGGCTTTTAGCATTTAAACCCATATTTATTCATTAAAGTTTAGGCTTGGGATTATGAATAACTGTTACTATATATTTTCTTTTTCACTTGTAATTGAGTGATGTAACGAGAGAGCGATGTGCTAATTATAGTGAAATCCTCTACTGGACGTAGCCCTAGTTAACAAGTGAATCAGGACAAAATCTTGTGTTTTTATTTTCCTCTCTCTTTTAACTTCGTTATTTATGCACCGACCCTAACAAAAAGAAGGTTTAGCTTTTAACAATAGAAAGCTAGCCTTTTAGTAGAGTGATAAAGGCATATTTTACTCATAATTCATTAAGCAATTTGCAAGTATTCATTATTGATTTTAGAGAAATCACAAGGAAATGGTACTTAATCATGTTTATTTTTACATTTCAGATGTTGGAAGACTTTGAGTTCAAAACTTAATCAATTTGGGGAGATTGCATACAAATTAAAGCATGAAAAGATTAAAGGATGGCAAAGGAAAAATCAAAGCTGCCGGCTTTTATGGCCGACCTTCCATGTAACGCCGTCGGCCTTTATGGCCTGCTTAAAAGAAGGCTACCGGCCTTGAGCCGGCTTTGGACCGGTTTTGTTTTAATTGCATCTTCTCACCTCCCCTTGCATATATATAGGTCTTAGGTCGATTTAGAGAGAAACGTTTGTCAAATTTTCATGTTCTTAGAGTAGTTTTAACTTAGTTTTAAGGGTGAATTGTGGAGCTCAAATCTTGGAGAAAACTTTGTGATCTTGGTGGAGATTATCATCCTTTGTGAAGGATTTGTGGAGTTCCTTGCAATTAAGGTATTATTTGTATTATTGAATTGGTGATTTCTGAACTTTATTTCTTATATGCAATTCAAGCATTTGATCCAACCATTGAATATGATTTCTTTTGCACGAATCTCCTTGAATCATAATCATGTCTTTATCTCCATGAATTGCTAAGTCTTTTCCTTGGGAAATTGGATGAAACCCTAGAATGTTAAAAGGATAATTGTAGCCATGTTATATGATTAGAAATTATTAGGATTATTCATGATTGCAATTCCTTTGATTTCAATTATAATTGGTCTTTGATTATAATTGTTAGAAATCCTTTTGATATGGGAGTTGATTAGGATTTGTTAGGAATTCTTAATTAGATTGATTATCAATACGGGAGTTGTGATAATTGGTTTAATTAGATTTTATGGAGGGCGCAATGCAATGTTTCCTGTTAATTAATCACTAAGGGATTAGGGTTAATTGATTTAGGGCATTAGTTGTTTGTAGCATCGGGAGGTGTATGAACATAATTTTGATTCCTTGGTTAATTGGCTGACTAATTGATTTAAGGTTAACATCCTTAAAAAGGATTTTCTAAACTCACTTGAATAACCTTATAACCACTAGTTGATATAACATGGTAGCAGTTTGATTAATGGATCTAGGGCGAATTCTAATTTCCTGCGTTCATAATTGATAGATTCTTCATAAAATTCTCCTTGTTTGCTTTAAGTTAAAATTTTAACTTAGACATTTCAAAACCCCTTTTTAATCTCCTAGATATTGATAAGAATTGCCATAGGTCTAGTACTCTATTGGTTCCTTGAGGGATCGACAACCTTACTTTTCACCACTCTATTACTTGATACGACCAGTGCACTTGCTGCAATTTACGCTCCCATTTTATATATACGTTCTGAGCGTATCATAGAGATGATAAGTAAAAGCCAATAACCTGCTATCTTACAAATGATTGACTAGCTAGAAAACCTTCTCTCATTTTTCATGTCTTCTAAATATGCTAAGGATTAAAGTGAATCATTTTGCAAAAATTAAATGGAATAAATATATGTATATATGGCTAATATAAGAAATACGAAGTCTAATGCTTCTGCTATGATGATTTATGAGCTTCTTATATTTTCCCGTCCTAATCACCATATGAACCATTTATTTCAAGGGTAGACTCCAGTTGAATGCTAAAACATTTTAAATGTTTGAAAAACCTTAAATACTTAAGAATTGCAACAAATGGAACCACCATTGAGTTTGACAATTCTTCCTTTTTTGCATTAACATGAAACTTTTCAACAAGGAAAATTCTAAGGTCATATTGATCTACTATTAATAGAAAAATCTGAAGTAACAATTTAAAAAATTAAAGAGATTTTGGAGGAGCATATATACATGCATAATGTAAACATGTAGGAATTGTAAATTTGCTTAGTGATGCTACTTAGGCATCCTAATGCTAAGCCTATATAACTAACTAAGAGAATTTAGTTGAAAGTTCAAACCTGTTCAAAGATGAATGGATTAATGATGTAATTCAACTTTGAGCGCCAATCCTGCTATCCAATCTTAAATAACCTAAAATGTGGAAAGCTCCAATGATGGAGATCCGCATCCTTAATGTACTTGAGAGCCCTTTCTATACTATCTTTGTCCTTTGGTTCTAAAAGACTTGCAGATAACCCCTGCTTCCAAGGAGATTGCAGTACTTCAATCATCAGTAATGCATCTTCCGATTAATGACTCCATGTCGAATTGAGCTTACATTGATGGAACTGGTATTGGCAAGTTTAGCAAAGAAGTATTCATAGACTGCCATGGAACTACTCTTCTCTGTATCATAATGAATAAGAAGATTCTCCAAACAGTCTTCCTTTACAGGAACATAAGAAAGCATTGATATCCAGTGTTCAAATGCTCTCACCCTAATCATATATTAAGTATTGTTACAATAGCTACATGAGAAACTCTTCACAAAATCTCAAAGGGTGTTAAGTTGGATTGCCATTCTACATAATCTATATATATAGATGATTATATAGATATAGAAATAGATTTATAGATAGAACCATCAAATGAATTAAAATAATGAATTTATAAAAGCTGTATAGAATCTGAAATTTGTTTGCATGAACTTTGTTGACAAAGTACCACAGCAAATCCTTTAAGACTAAGAAAATCAAGTAGATAGCATCTCTCTAAACCCTCAATCAAAAAATATTCAATCCCACAGTTTAAATAAAACACCAATATTCTTTCCTTAAGTTAGTTAAAAAAAGTCCTCTCTTTCAATATTTTAGCCTTTTTTTAATATTTTGGCAGTTTTCAGGAAAAGAGAAATGGGCAGAAATAAGTGAAAGTAGAGAGATATGAGCCTAAAAGAGAATGAGTACAATTTTCATCTTTTGTTTGTTAATGTTTTAAGGAAATGAATAAACATACTTTTTGTAGAGGGCTGGAATTATTATATAATTATATTGGGCTAAGCCTATTTATTATTTAACTTGATTCATTGGGTTAGATGATAAGGCCTAATGAGTTTGATCCAATTATTAAGATGACTAAGGGAAAATTAGCTTGATGGGTTTGGAATAGAGATTGTTGAATCGGTTCGTCCACATTTAACCTTTCTTAGGTAGGCTTATGTACTTGTGAGGAAAGCTATTATCTTTAGGCCTATAGCAAACTCATTAGGGTAACCTTAAAATGCTATCTAGTTTGTTGATTGCTAAGGTGATTTGACCAATACAATCAAGCCCAAGAGTCTATAAATATTAGCTATTCCTCCTCATTAAGAATTCTTTTTCTAAATTCTAGAAATCACAGAAATGGTGATCCACCAAGAATTCTCTGCTCTCAAAGAACAAATAAGAGTTTAGGCGAAGAATAGTCTCCATTGCTTGAGAACTGTAAGGTTGATGCTTGAGGTCCCTTTACTTCCCTTGTTTGTCACTTATGCATTTAAGACTCTTGAGATTGCTTGTTCCTCCTCCTTGCCTCTCTCTCCCCCTAATCATCTCATCACGTGCTATCTCCACATCACTTTCTCTGAAGTTACGTATAGTGCAGTACCCACCTGATACTTAAGTGATTACTCCTACTAAACCCCCTTATCTACATTTTTGGTGACTACACTAGGGGCCTTTAATGTGTAAAACTAATGTGATAACCACTACACCATAACGACTCTTATATTGCTAGCTCATGTATTTCCTTCTAACATTGTAGGTGATTGAAGTTGGTCTATCAATTCTATTAGAGCAAGAATGTCACAAAGTTAAGTATAGTAGGCCTCCAGTAGAGTGAGCTTTACATGTAGCAAACCTTAGTAGGTCTTGAGTGTAACGAGCCTTAATCATGGCATGCATTGCACATAGAAGGACTTAAGCATAGTAGGCTTGGTATGTAGTAAGCGTTAGTAGGTTCAAGTACAACCAGCCTTAAGTGGATCGAGTTTTGAGCATAGTGAGCCTTAAGTGGATTGGAAGGTCACCATTAAAGGTGATTCGGTGTTGTGCTTTATGAATGAAAGAAGAGAGCTGCCTTTATTTATAATCCAAACTACACTCTTAATTAGTCACCCTTCGGGTGGAAGTCTTAGGTAAAGCATGTCAACTTTGACGTTAGATTACATAGCTCTTTTGAAGAAGACCGAGACATCTATGCTCCGACCGGGGATTGCATCCCTTAACTAGTTGTTATATTGGTCAAGCATCCTAGAATCTTTTTAGATTGATGATGGTGATAACACTAAAGATTTGAATGATCCAAAGAAGCTGCTTTGATATTAAGGTACCACTTGAGGAGTGAGAATGATGCTTATGTTGATGAGTTTCTTCTTTATGTGTTGCACCTGGAATATCTCTCCTCCCCTAGTTGCTAATATGTGTCATTGAGATGGGGTAGCAACTCTAGATTTTAGGTAAAACTTTTCCTTTCATGATTTTGTTGTGCGATCTCATTTGATAGCACCATTAGAGGGCCTCTTTATAGCTTACATTATTTAAATATGTGTAAGTCATTGTGCATTTAAGAGGCTTCACTTAGTAGCAATGATGCAAAGACCCACTTAGAGGGATGTTATGGATACGAGACCGCTTAGACTCTTAAGATCTAAGAAGCCTCTAAAGTCATCTTGCGCATTAGAGCTAAGTTCTCTCTTGTTACCGATGATGTATAAGATATTTATTTTGAGAAAATATTCAATCGCACTTAAGAAAAAAAAATGGCATTCATTGCCTAAAGTCGTGAACTCTCTCTTACTAGTCAAGGGGGGTATTTCTCACTACTTGACTATTTAGTATGAGTTATTAGGAGATTAAAAATACTCTAAGATAAAAATTTTATGATTGAGCAAAAGTAGATTTCTTTTCTTACTTAGTTGCACTGACTTATGATGTGCTTAGGAGACAAAACTCTCACCAGTCTACATTATACATGCTCGACTTTTTGTTGTGTGCCTAGGAGTTAAAGCTCATACCAGTTTGCATTGTTCATGCCTAACTTTCCATTGTGCACTTGGGAGTTAAAGCTTTTACCAATCTGCATTGTATATGCCTGACTTTCCATTATGCACCTTGGAGTCAAAGCTCTTATCAGTCTACACTGTATATGCCTGACTTTCCATTGTTCACTTAGGAGTCAAAGCTCTTACTAGTCATCATCGATGTTTACACTACCTCGTATATGCTTGTTTTAGTGAATCATGAATCTTGTGTAACTTCTAACATTATGATTCGTTAGGGTATAGGAGTAAATTGGCTAAATGTCGTTCAGGCTGAAAAGTAGCTTCATGACTAGCTTTAAAGGAATGTGCAAGTTTCGCTCATAATTGGAAGTATTAGCATGAGAGTCGAGTGCTAAGGTGTTGCTTGAGCTTAGGGTGTGAGAACTATGATGCTAGGGTATTGCTTGGGCTTAAGGCATAGAAGCCATGTTGCTAGGGCACTACTTGAGCTTAAAGCACAAGTATATAAGATTATCATGCAAAGGTTAAAAAAAAAAAACTTTTATTATTTGTGGCAAAATCTACTCTTTATTTTCAAAAGTAATGTCAAGTTTTAACATTGAATTTAATGCTTAATAAATCACTAATCATTATTAGATCAAATCTCTCATGGAACATCTTTCTTAAGCCTTGACAATCCATCTTCTTCGGATCCTGTAGATTGTCATAAGTACTACACCCTTTGCCTATCTTCATTAATGAAACTTTCTATTTCCTTCTTCCTCTTTTGCTTCTTGTTGCTCTTGTGAGAACCTTACATTCTCTTCTTTCTCTTAGGCTTCTCTTGAGTCTCCTCTCAAGTGGGTAATGTGTGATGGAGGGTTTAGAAATAGCAGTCTCTCCCTCTTTAGTGTATTCATCGAAAAATGCGGCCTCAATGAAGTATATCTCATTCTGCTGAACGGATTGTTTGTGGCAAAAATGAATATGTTTTTTCCCTTCCAATGGTCCTTAAAGCAATGATACCATGTTGAGGGTATAAGATTGTGATTGTGCAGCTACTTTCTTCTAACTAGTAAATGGTAGGATATAAGCGTGTCGATTATGTGGAACTATGTAAAGCCCTATATAGGGCCAACTTTAAAGCTCACATTAACATACTCTACTATGTTTATAGACACGTTAGTGAAACTATTCATGTTGATAGGTTGTCTCACTAGATGCTGGTTGTCTATCTTTATGGCCTTGAATGTAGACATCGATATTATGTTTATAGAGGAGCTATTGTCTATGAATGTCCTCTTAATGGGATGCCTATTTAGCATGCTTTCTACATAAAGAGGACGGTTATGGTTGAGATTTCTCAGCACACATATCTGTGTTCGTAAAGAGTATCGCATTTTCATAAACATTACCCATTCTTCATATAGGTTATGCTAGATTGCACTCCCTATATTGTCTCCCAACGATTTGGTAAGTGCAATTGATGTTGCAAGCCATATATCCTCATTAAACCCTAGTAAGTCAAAATTTTTTTTGAAATTAGCCATCTTCATTAGGGGGGCGACCTCTGGTAGGCATGTGCCTTCATTATTCCTAGTTGCAGCCTCTTCTTCATTTTTTTTATGGATAATTAAAATTTATTGATCTGAGATGTTGTACAATCATCAAAGATAGATAAGTTTACATCATAGTAGCATAAACGAAAGTACAAAAAACATGAAAAAAAAAAGCTAGATTACAATACAGTAAAGTAAGCTTTAATCTTATTCACAATGGAACCCCAATTAGGAAGGTTATCCCCTAAGCGCACTTTATTGCAGACTTTCTATATGTAATAGACTGTCACTGTTAGGTCGGTACTCTATATTTGGAATATAGAGGAGGTGGAATGATGTGCCTAAACACACTTAAAAGCACATCCAAAAGACTTAAGAAAAACTATCTCAAGTCAAGGAAAAATCGGATCCACAAAGGGCACTTTTCAAATGAACCCTAATGATGAAATGATGAAATTCAAACATCCAATGATATAATTAGAACACCACAATGAAAATGCCTTCTAACAACACTCTAATTTCATGTAATCCACGCAAATAAAGCCTCAATTTGATAAAGAGAAACCGTAACAAAATAATCCCTTTTCCAATAATCCCTTTATCAAGGGAAATCCTCAAAGATGAATCTGATCAATTTGATAATTCCTTCAAATAAGCATAAGAATTCGTGAATAACAACAAGTAATTCTGCCAAAGAACTATCTCAATTCAACCCTAGATATGACACACTAGAGAAGAAAAGAAATCACAACAAAATGAAATTGATATAACTCATAATTTCAAGATGTTGCACTCGCCACAATTTCAACTCTTGGGATTGAAATTGATAAGAGTTTGGAACAAAGGTATGAACCCTAATTCTCACGTGAAAAGAGGTGTTTAATCTGCAAAAATGATCACCCCTAAACCCTCTTTTAAGCAAGTATTTATACTTGCTACTCCTAGGGTTAAACAGTGCTTAAAATTACAAGTTTGCCACTTTTAAGGTGGCTAGCCCTAAATGAAAATTACAAGGAAATAAAAGTTTCCCAAAACCAAAATACAACCAAAAAGTTCATAAAAGAGTAAATATATAAAGAAATGGTCCTTCATGATGCCGGTCTTCAAGAAGCTTTTGAATTAGGTTCCGTTGACAACCCTGATTCATTCAGTAATAAGGGTGTTTTTTGAATCTTGTAAGACTGACAAATGAACCTGTTGAAATGCATCAAAATTATAGTGCAAAGATGTACAAAGTGAGTTAGACTTCTCAAGGTTAGGTTTCTCTAGCAAAACCTTCATAACTAGATTCTGGAGACCTTTAGCTCGGGCCTTGGTGATAGGTCCTGGAAAAATCTGAATCCTATCATGGAATTAGCTATTGATAGGAATCGAATCACGACTCTTACAACGTTGTTCAACGTTGGAATTAAAGTGCAAGAACCAAAGGTGGACACCTTTAGGTCAGCCATAAAGGTCGGCAACTTTCATTATAGACCGGCTATTCAAGGCCAGCGGTGTGGAGATAAGGCTAGCGACCTTCTTTTCCTAAGCCAACAATTTAGCTTTTCCAAAACCAGCAACCTATATCTTTAAATGGTTTAATTTGTGGCTTTTCGAATGTTTTTTTCCTTTTTCCTATAAATAGCTTTGTAATGTAAGAGTTAGGGGACTTTTGGAACATTTGAGAATTTTACAAATTGGAGTTTTACTTCATTTTACTCTTATCAATCCATTGGATTGTAGCGAGTAACGGTATTAGATTGTTATACGTCATATCAACAAATCCATGCTAGGACTACTCTCTTGCTGGTGCATCATATTTGGTAAGGGTTTAGGGTTTATCTTGTGTTATTGTTCTTGATTTCATTATTCGAATTGGTTTATTGCGATAAGTCACCTTGGATTTGGAATTGCTAGATTTTGTTTTAGAATCGGGCACATCATCTTTTGCTATTAGAGCTCAGATTGAGAAAGGGATTGTGACTATTGAATTTCAATTTAGCAATTAGGGTTTATGTTGTGAATTTTTGTTGTGATAGATTGATATTGAATTGGGGTTAAATGTTGGTTGTCGATTGGGTTGTGGTGTTGTTGCTGTACGATTCAAATTGGGTTGTTCATGGAATTCATATCCAATTGAAAATCAACGTTTTTATACTGTGGTTATTTTTGTGGGTTGTGTGATTGAATTCAGGTTAGTTGTTGTTGTTTGTGTGTATTGAAGTTGGGGTTTTTATCATTCATTGTGTTTAGTTTGATTGGAATTGAATTGGAGGTTGATCAGAGCTTGAAATGGGATTATGCCAATTGGGGATTATTGCAGTGTGATTGTGACTTGTGACTTTCTTGTGTGGAGTTGCTATTCTATTAAGTATGTCGAATGACAGTGTTAATGGGGGAATCAAGAATGCGGCCAACAGTTAGGTTAGAGGAAGAGTTTAAGGTTGTCGTGTTGTAAGTGGAAGAACTTTGGAAGAACAATTACAGGATATAACCATTGTGGTTGCTAACCTAGTCACTAGGGTTGATTAGATGACCTTACCCTAATAACCAGTAGCAAATCTACAAGCACCCCCCACCTCGGGTAACCTTTAATGCTGTGGGTAGAGAAGGAGCTTTAGGAGGAAACAAGGACAGACAGGTTAGAAGAGAGTATCATGCTTATAGGGAGGAAATGGATAATAACTTTGGGGATGAACTTTATCCAAACCATGAGTTCAGACCGCTTGATGTGCTCAAAAGGGGATTCAAGCACAACAATTACAAGGGATGAATGACAATGACATCCACGGCACAAGAAGGGAAACTCCTTAATTGGAACAAAGAAATCCGAAATATTGATGATACAAAATGATATAAGGATCAATCGATGGCTAGTTATAAAATGGAATGAGATTCAATTCAATTCGAAAGAAACTCCAAATCTGAAATTTAGAACCCTAATTTGACAAGAACAAGAACAACATAAAATTAACTAATTCCTCACCAGATATGACGCACTAGTTTGGAGTTAGAATCAACTTGTAATTTGTTGATATGACTCACAACAAATTCAAGTCCACTCGCCACAATTTCACTAATGAAATTGATAAGAGCAAATGCTTGCAAGAGGGGACTCTCTCACGGCACAAAGGGGGTGTTTTCTCCAAGTTCAAAAAAGCTCCCTAAAAAACCTAATTTGCAAGTATTTATACTTGCACCCTTTAGAGTTAAAATGACTAGAAAATCATAACTATGCCACTATAGGGTGGCCGGTCCTAAAGGAAAAATTACAACCAAATAAAATGTCTCAAAAGCTTACAAAATAAATGGTTCAAAAATAAATTACAAATACAGAAAATAATCTTCAGCAAGCTAGCTTCATAATGGAATCCGTCGGTTCAACTCATCGCCGGTTCAGGTCGGTCCATAGATAACCCACAAGCTGAGTCTTAGTGAGTTTGTCCATCGCCTTGTGAAACCAAATAAGCATACCTGTTGGAATATACAATTCATGAATAAGATAAAAGAGGTTAGATAATAATTAATTCCGAGGTTGATCTGCTCGAAATGGGCCTTCATCGCCAAGATTCGAAATCCTTCAATTTTTGTCCTAATGATAGGTCTTGTCGGATTTTGATTCCCATCATCTCCTCGGACCTCAAAAAGATTTGACCTCAAATCTTGCAGTTCAAATGCAACGGAGACTCTGTTTTCCAAAAGCAATCCATCTGAAGGAGTATCTCTACAAAATCCCAATATCTGAAATACCATAGTAGATGATTGTTTTCTTTCATCCATCTCTAGGATGTATCTCTTCTGTAACAAAAACAAAGACTCATTATCTACTGATGTTTCCTCCGTCTCAACCCTTTCCATCGAGTTTGTTTCCTCTTTTTCTGACTCATCTATATGATGCTGATCCCCAGGGTCTTCTAATGGTTGACCCAACTGATCAGTATCCTTTGAAACCTCTGAAGGTTGACACAGTGGGGTTTGACTTCTTTTATGCTCTAAGGGTTGGCTCGTGTCACTAGAGCCCTTAAGAACCTTTGAAGGTCGGCATATTTGAGTCTGCACCATTTCATCTGTGGAACCCCTATCATCAAATGAAGGCATCTGTAGCTCTGCACACTCTGAGCCTCTAGGTGGTCTAAATTCCATTTCTGGGAATGGTTTAAGCCCAAAATTATCATCTCTATCTTCTCTAAGAGCATGATAATCTCCCTTTGCTCTAGGTGGCGCCTGAAGGTGTACCACTGGTGGTGGTGGCAATGTCATCTTATCAATCCTTGTTGCTAATGTAGCAACAAGTTTTCTAAGGTCCCGAAGTTGTTCATCTAAGGTCCTCCCACCTGCAACATTAGGACCCTGACCTCCACCAACTCGACTATAGGCTACATCACTCCTTCCTCCATTCACACTATTAATAGACATTTTTGTGGATGTAATCTATTTGATGTACTAATGTAATGTCTAGTAATTGTAGCACACTTGCTTCACAAAACAATTCACGCCAAAACCAACTCACTCCGCCACTTGCACACTACACACACAACACATTAAATTAATGCAACAACAATATGTTGCAACCCTTCACTTCCATGGTAGGAACAAACAACAACTAACTAATATGCTTCTTAAAATGGCTACAACAACAAGAAATGGAAACAACAACAACACACTCCCACTTCCACCGCAACTTACCTACATACACGGCAACAAATGCACAAGTGACACCCTTAATGCAACTTTGGCACAAATGGTAAGAATCAATTTCAAATTCAAATGAAATATAATCAATACCACTCTTAACTACTTGAAGTAAATGGATGTGTTTCAATTCAAATTGTTTCCTCTTCTTCCACACAAACTCAAATCTGGAAATTATACACTTCCACTTCCAATTTGCACAACACAACACCACATAACACCTACACACACACGGTGCACTTTATCCACTTCTACACAATTTATCAACTGAAATTTGCCTAAGAAGGCAGCATTTAAATTTGAAAATCAAACCACTTCACTAATTGCAACTCCTCCACATTTGGTAAGATGCAAATTTTCAAATTCAAACAAACACAATTAACTCCTTCACTCTTAATGCTTGTTTTGAAATCAAATAACTTCCTTTCTTACACACTAATCAAATTTGGAAATTGCAAATATCCTCCACAATTCCGAATTCAACAATGCAAAAAAAAAAAAAAAAAACACAATTCTCTTCCTACATAATTGCACTTCCGAAATTGCAATAATTTTCCTCTTCCTTCACGGTGAAGTCCACAACATAGAAGCTTCAACAAGTACTTCAAAATCACTCCAACATGCAGCAAATTTAACTCCTACTCAAGACAATTCACTCCACTTCAAACAACAACAACAACAATTTCAATTTATCCTCAATTTTGGAATTGATGATGTAAGAACATGAACCTTAAATTTCCAAAATTCAAAATCATATAATCCCTTCTCACAACCACAAGTAATTCACGACAAGATGTAGATAACACAAACAATTTTCCGCAATCTCACTTGCAACAATCCCTCCTCTTAAACCTTAAATAACTCACGGCAAGATGAAGATAACAAATCAAATTTCAAAAACTCAATTGCAACAATCCCTCCTCTTAAACCTTAAGCTCTGATACCAAATTATGATGTGCTCAAAAGGGGATTCAAGCACAACAATTACAAGGGATGAATGACAATGACATCCACATCACAAGAAGGGAAACTCCTTAATTGGAACAAAGAAATCCGAAATATTGATGATACAAAATGATATAAGGATTAATCGATGGCTAGTTATAAAATGGAATGAGATTCAATTCAATTCGAAAGAAACTCCAAATCTGAAATTTAGAACCCTAATTTGACAAGAACAAGAACAACATAAAATTAACTAATTCCTCACCAGATATGACGCACTAGTTTGGAGTTAGGATCAACTTGTAATTTGTTGATATGACTCACAACAAATTCAAGTCCACTCACCACAATTTCACTAATGAAATTGATAAGAGCAAATGCTTGCAAGAGGGGACTCTCTCACGGCACAAAGGGGGTGTTTTCTCCAAGTTCAAAAAAGCTCCCTAAAAAACCTAATTTGCAAGTATTTATACTTGCACCCTTTAGGGTTAAAATGACTAGAAAATCACAACTATGCCACTATAGGGTGGCCGGTCCTAAAGGCAAAATTACAACCAAATAAAATGTCTCAAAAGCTTACAAAATAAATGGTTCAAAAATAAATTACAAATACAGAAAATAATCTTCAGTAAGCTAGCTTCATAATGGAATCCGTCGGTTCAACTCATCGCTGGTTCAGGTCGATCCATAGATAACCCACAAGCTGAGTCTTAGTGAGTTTGTCCATCGCCTTGTGAAACCAAATAAGCATACCTGTTGGAATATACAATTCATGAATAAGATAAAAGAGGTTAGATAATAATTAATTCCGAGGTTGATCTGCTCAAAATGGGCCTTCATCGCCAAGATTCGAAATCCTTCAATTTTTGTCCTAATGATAGGTCTTGTCGGATTTTGATTCCCATCACCGCTTAGGGGTTTGGAGTATGTAAAATTACAGATGCCTTCATTTGTTGAAAGGGGGTCTACAGAAGATTACCTTAATTGGGAGGATAAGGTAGATGGACTCTTTAAGTGCTATGAGATCAATGATCCTATGCGAGTTCATTTGGGAACAGTTAAGTTTACAGGTTATATCACCTTGTGGTAGAAGAACTTTGTAGTTAATATGAGAAGAGATGGTAATGCTGAGATTCATACTTAGTAGGAGATAAAAGGGGTGTTGAGGAAGAGATTTGTTTTAGAGCATTACAGGCATGAGCTATTCATGTGTCTCCAGACCTTAAGATAGAGCTATAAAATTGTGGACAAATATGTTCAAGAATTTGAAGCGCACATGATTCGTTATGGAACTATTGAACATCCTGAGCAGACTATGGCACAATTTGTGTCAGGGCTAAAATGTGAAATTACTTGTATAATGGAGTTACAATGATATGACACACTTGATGAGGTCATCCAGTTGGCTTTAAAAGTTGAGAGATAAAGGCGCTCTAATCCGTATGGAGCATTGAGTAACAAGTATGGATCCATTACTCAGCTACATGGGTTAGATAGTCAGCAGGTTGAAAAGGGGGGAATTGATGAGGCTGTGGAATCAAATACAATTGTTACTAATAAGGAGAAGGAAACTTCTAGAAAGGGGAAAGCAATTATTAGGGCAGACATTAGGCAAATAGTGCTTAGGTCATTAGGTGGGAAGAATCGTCAAATCTAATGCTTCAAATGTTTGAGTTTTGGACACTTAGCTACTCAATGTCCTAATAAAAGGGTGATGACTGCTATGGAGGTGGAAAATAAGGATGGCAAGAAAGAGGTACTTGAGCTAATAAATTTATTAGCAATGCTAAAGGAATGTTATGAGGATCCAGATGATGAGGTACATGAGGACAAGGGTAATGATCAATATCTAGCTATTAACGTGCTGTGCAGGGTAAAGACTACATCTTCAAC
>JBBMOL010003650.1:0-14795 GCA_037954665.1 Laguncularia racemosa | reverse complement strand
ATCGTTTAAAAAGTGGATCTGGCATGGATAAAAAGACCCCTTGTAATCCTAGAGATAGGTTATAGGAGGTTTTCTGTATTGAACAAGGTCATTGTGGTCTGGTTCAATTGAGAGTCCTAGGATTTTATTGTAATCTTGATTATGTTAATTGAAGAGAGATCTTAATTGGCCTTAATTAGGATTAGAGATTATTGATCTTGAGAAAGACTCCAATCTAGTGTAAGAAACTCCGCAGATCAGAGATTGGGTATTAATCATTAGATAGTTTGGAATTGAATAAAAGCTGCATGAGAATTAGGGGTGGATCTTGGGCAGGGTATGTTTAAATCATTGAATTAATTAAGGGAGTGTTCGAATACATTTACTTTGTTCATTTTATTTGTTTTCTTTTAGATTTAAGCAATAATTAGGATAGTTGAGATCATCAATAGTGAGAAGTTAAATAGTAGGAGAATCGTTAGTACTAGTACTTATAAGTTTTTGTGGGATCGATACCTGTACTCCTATGCATACTGCTAGTCGATAGGTACACTTGCCTGAGAACTGATCGTAAGCTAGGATTGAGTAGAGGGTTAAACTTGTTAGAGCGGTCAGATCGTCCATCAGCTTTATGCAATTCTAGGTTGCTATTAACTAAGGAGAGATCCTATTTGATAAACCTAAGATTACATAGGTTAATATACTTGAGAAAGTAGTTAACTTGACTAGAGAATTCGACAGTATAAGAAGTCAATTAGGCTAATCTTCATAAATCTAATGAATTACATGATAAAGAAGGAGTAGAATAAGATCTAGGTTGCTTTTGTTAATTGATAAATCTTCCGAACCATTGTTGTTAGTAAGTTATTAGTTTTAAGATTAGAGTAATTAAGTTTCAACCAACATATTAAGCGGCTGTTAGATAATAGGAACGAAGTTAGTACTAGTAGTTGGTGTATCTCTAAGGGACGACTTTGTGCTTACTCGCTATATTACGCTACGATAGGTGCGCTTGCCTATTGCTTCGTAGTAAGATTAAGAACAAGAATTCAATTTATTAAAACTACGATTGGCAACGATCACACATTAGTATAATTCATTCAGATTTTATTCTCATCAAATATCATTGCCTAAATAATAGTAAAAATTGTTTTAGGTGTATTACTTAATAAATCTTTTGGTTTGGAAACTTTTTCCTAAACTAATTGACTTAATCCTCATGTAAAATTGCCCGGTTTTTTTTTCACGCTTTTTTTTAAATATCTCTTTTTGCGTGGATCAATTTTTTGGGCCCCCGCCTTTTGCCGGGGAATTGATTATTTTTTTTGGACCATCTTTAGTTTTCTATTTTTAAATTTTTAGGCCCAAAATTTTTTTGTTTTTGTTTTTTAAATTTTGTTATTGTGATCTTTTCCCCTTTTCCCATTTTAAAGGGTTTTTTTTTATCCCCAAAAGGGTTTTATTTAAGTACTTGAACTACTACCAATTAATTTTGAGTTTAGAACGCACCTTCCCAAACAAAAAAAAATGAAGGAGAACCCAAAGAAGAAGGAAAAAAAGTTGGCCCCAAGGGGCCCCCAAATGGATAACAACTTTGGGGATTAGGGTGCTGGGAGGCCCAATTTGGGGGAAATTTTTTTCGGTTACTTTGTTGTTTCGGGCCTTTTCCCTTTCAGAAAGCCCTTTATGCCCAGGTTTAACAATTTCGAGTTTGGAAAATTTGAACTCTTTCCCAAATGGTTCAACCCAATCAATTTGGGTTTTTCCCAAGTGAGAGTTATTTAAATGGCTTATTGGAAATTTCTTAAATTATTGTAATCCCATTTAAAAAGGGTTTAATGTATCTGAGGGATGTAATTAGGTTACAACTTTTTCCGTTTTCACTTAGAGATTAAAGTTAGGGCTTGGTATAATTCACTACTATAGGACTCTATAACCACTTGGGCTGATCTCTCATCTAAATTTTTAAGGAGATTTTTTCTACCAGCTAGAACTGCTAGGTTAAGGAATGACATCACTACTTTACTAAGTTTAGTGGTGAATCTCTTTATGAAGGATGGGGAAGATTCAAGGAGGCAATTAGAAAATTCCCCCATCATGGATTACCAGATAATCTCCTTATGAGGTTTTCTATCTCAGTTTAGAGAACATTGAGTCTCTAGTAGATGCTGCTTTTGGTGGTGCACTAATGGGTAAGACATATGATGTGGCTAGTGCTTTGATTGATGAAATGGCCTCAAGTGCACATAATTGGCAACATGAAAGAGGTAAGTCTATTGCGGCATTGTCAATGACATGAGCACCTTAACAGCTCAGATTTCAGCTCTCACAGTTCAGGTAAGTAAACTCACCTCTGCACCTTCTTATAATGTTAATCAAATTTCTTGTTGTGAGTTATACTCAGGACCACACTCAACTCTTAAGTGCCTATCTAGAAACTTTTCCTCCTCATCCCATGGAGAGCAAGTAAATTTTGTCAACAATTTCCAAAGAGATAATCAAGGACCTTATTCAAACACCTATAATCTAGGGCGGTGTAACAATCCAAATTTCTCATGGAGAAATGATAACAATGCACTTAAACCACCTGGATTTCAAAAGCAAGGTCCTAATCATATATCCCCCATCAACTATATTCTAATCATATACCTCTTCTCAGCAAAATCAGTCTAAAATGGAAGAACTCGTGATAAGTTATATGCAAAAGACTGACACAATGTTGTAGAATCAACAAGCTACCATTAGGAATCTTGAGAATCAGCTTAGTCAGATGTCTCAGTAGTTGAGTAATAGACCATCTGGGTCTTTACCTAGCAATACTGAGTAGAATCTTAAGGGTGTAAATGCTATTATGCTAAGAAGTGGTAAGGAATTAGTTGATAAGAAACTTGAGGAAAAGAGGTTAACCCAAAGAAAGATAAAGGGAAACAAAAGGAAGAGGAACCAAAGAAAAATTCACCAAAGGTGAAATCATATGTTCCTCCTATTCCTTTCCAGGAAGGCTGAAGCAACAACAACTGGATTCACAATTTGCTAAATTTTTAGAAGTTTTAAAAATTGCAAATTAACATTCCTTTTGCAGAGGCACTTTAGCAAATGCCTTCATATGCTAAATTCATGAAGGATTTGCTCACCAAGAAGAGAAAGATAGATGGGAATGAACCTGTAATGCTTACAGGGGAGTGTTCTATGATCCTACAGAATGTATTAAATTTTAAGGGCCCTTCCTAACCATAAAAAAATTTTTTCCCCCAAAAACGAACAAACCTCAACCCCCACGTTCGGGAAACCACCCGCCCCAAAAACCGGGGGCCAAACCCCCCCAACCCCCCCAAAAAACCCTTTCCCCCCCCTCAAAAAAAACCCACCGGGAAAAAACCCCCCCATACCGGGGGGGCCCCCATAAAAAAAACGTTTAAACCCCCCCCTTTCCCCCCCCACAACCCCCCCTTTCCCCAGAAAAAGAAAACCAAAACCCAAAACAAAAAAAATTTTAAATAACAACAAACCTTTTTCCCCAAATTCCAAAGGGGGGAAAAACCTCTTTTTCCCCCCAAAACTAAAATTTAATCTTTTATCAAAATTGGAATTATTTGAAAAAAAGGGGGGTTCCCCCAAAAAAAAAAAACGGAAGGGGCCAAAAAAAATTCCCAAAAGGGTTTTTCCCCATTTTTTGGGGGTAAACCCCCTTTTCACAATTTCCTCCCCGACCTTTTAGCCCCACTTTTAAAAAACCCCTTTCCAATCACTTTTCAGTTTCCCCCTTACTTTTTCCCAAAAAAAAAAATTTTTTGTTTTTAACTTTTGGGTTTTTTTCGCCTTAACCAAAAAAACCCTTGTTTTTAAAACCAAAAATTCCAGTCCCCAAATTTTTTTTTCCCCAAAGGGGATAAAATCAGAAAAAGTACCACCCCAAAAGCAAAAAAAAAACCCAAAGGGGCCTTTCCTTTAAAAACCAAAGAGGGGAAAAAGTGGCCAGTTTTAAGGGTTCTTTTTTTGGGGGCCAAAAAGAAAAAACCACAAGGTTTTTAAAAACCAAAGAATTAAAAAGGGGGGAAGACAAAAAACCCAAAAATTTTTGAAGCCTTTAAGATTTGGAAAAATTTAAAAACGGCTCACCATGAGGAGCTAGGAATGTGAGAAGAACCCAATTCCATTTTAAACAAAAACCCCGGCTTGACAACCCCATTCCAAGTTTTTAAAAAAACAACTGGAACGAGTACTTTCCCAATAACATTTTTTTTTTCTTTGATGGTATCAAGAGAAAACAACTTTTAGATGTTCAAGAGAGCAAAGGAGCAAAGGGTGGGCCAGCGAATTGGGGAATTAGCCCTTAAATTTTTGTACCATAGAAATTTCTTGGGTTGAGTGCAAACCACTAAAACCCCAAAAGAAGACAAACCAATTTTAAAGGGAAGTTTAAAAAAAAGAGTGTTTAAATTGAAAGGCGGGCTTTATTTTTCCAAATTTTTTGTAGAAAAAAGGTTTTTAAACTTGTCCAATTTGACCAAAAAAAGGTGATATACTGTAGTAAAAAAGGCTAATAATTTAACCCCCCAAACGCCTTAAATGTTAAAAGTCGTAAACTATAAAAAAACTGAATGATTACCCGAAAAGATCTTTTTCCCCCCCCTTTTCATAGATCGGATGTTAAAAAAAACTTCGGGGCATGTTTATTAGCTTTTGAGGGTTTCTCCGGTTACATCAAATCCATATACACCCGAGGACCAGGAAAAAACCACCTTTACTTGCCCTTATGGCCATTTGCCTTTGGAAATCCCCCTTTGGTCTTTGTAATGCACCCGCTACTTTTCAAAGATGCAAAGTCTATTTTTTTTGACATTTTAGAAAATTTATTGAAATATTCTGGATGTTTTTTCTATTTTTGGGGAAGTCATTCAAAACTGTTTCAATTTGGGAATGTGCTTAAGAGAGCAAAGAAACAACCCCTTAAAAAAACCATTTAGGGTAAGAGGGGGAATAGCTTGGGGACAAATTCTAAGCAGGGAATGGGTTGAAAGGGCAAAAAAAGGGTGTGAGAAGCCCCCCACCTACCGTAAAGGAACAAAAGTTCTTGGGACATGCGGGCTTTTATAGGGATTTATCAAGGATTCCTAAAATTTTAAGACCCTTTGTAATTTATTAGAAAAAGATTCCCCTTTTGTTTTTTTGAAAATTGTTTGCAGGTTTTCAATTTTTTAAAGGAAAAGTCACACTGCACTATGATTTTTGCCTAATTTGGGAGTTCTTTCGATTTGATGCATGTAGGGGGTTAGCTGTAGGAGCGGTACTTGGGAAAAGGAAAGAAAATTTTCATTTCATGTAATATACAGAAATAAAACCTAAATGGGCCCCAAAGGGAAATTATGCTAAAACTGAAAAAGAATTTTTAGCAGTCAATTCATGCATAAATTTGGGCCTTAAATTGATGGGTTCAAAAATCATAGAATTATCCCAGGCCCTTAAGTATTTATTTGCTAAAGCTGATGCAAACCTAGGTTAATTCGATGGATTCTACACTGAAAGAATTTAACCGGGAAAATTTAAAAATAAGAGGGAACTGAAAATTGGGGGCTGATAATTTATCCCGCGGAATCAATTGTTTTTTTTACCTATTAATGAAAATTTCCCCTGATGAAAAAATTTGATGCAGTAGAACCCCAAGGGTTTTTCCCTTGGGATGGATATCTTAATTTTTGGTTAGCAAAATCATCCATATGGTTTATCTTCCCAAATAGAAAAAAATTTTTACATGATGTAATTTTTATTTTGGGATGAACCATACTCTTTTAAAATAATGTGACCAAAAATTAGAGGGTGGTCCCTAAAGTGAAAAACTTAGCTTTATAAACATTGCATTTTTGGGGAAGCAGGAGTCATTTTGGTGAAAAAGAAGAAACTAAAATTTTTCAATGGATTTTATTGGTCCAAGTTGTTCAGTGATTGCAGGAACTAATCTGTCTTTGCCAATGCAAAGGGACTGGCAACATTTCTAGAAGAACTAATTCCCAAAAAACAATATATTTGAAATTGGTTTTTTGACGTTTGGGGAATCGCTTTGGGGGTCCTTTTCCTCATCTTTTTAAAAACAAATATTTTTCTTTTTGCTGTTGATTATGTTTCAAAAGGGGTAAGACAGTTGTTTTACAAACTAATGACAACAGGGTTTTTTAAAATTTTTTGAAAAAAATATTTTTCAATTTTTGGGGGTACCTAAGCTATAAAAAGTGATGGGGGAATACATTTTTGGAAACAGGAAATTTGGGAAAAATTTTATTAAAAAGGGAGTTACTCAAAAAATTTGCCCCCCCTTTTATCCCAAACGGTGGACAGGTTGAGGTATCCAATAGGGAAATTAAGCGAATTTTAGGAAGACTGTCATGCATCCAGGAATGATTGGTCTTTAAAATCGATGATGCATTATGGGCTTAAAAACAGCTTTTAAAACCCCTATGGGAATTTCCCCCCTACAAGAGTTTTTGGTAAATCGGTCACTTACCAGTAAAAGCTAAATCACAAGGCATACGGGCAAATAAATCCCTTTAAACTTTGATGGAAAGCTAGGTAAAAAAAGATTGCTTCACTAAACAGATGGGCTGAAATGAGAGAAAAAGCAATAAAAATGCAAAAATTTTACAAAGAACGAAAAAAGAATGGATGATAAAGCTTGTGATGTAAATTTTTCCCTTGGGGTCAAAGGGTACAACCCCGCTTGAAGTGTTCCCGGGTAAGTTGAAGTCACGAGGGTTTGGGACCTTTTTGAAATTGTAATGTGTTTCCTTAGGGTGCATTGGTTGAAGGCAAAAGGGAAACCCGTTTTTTCAAAGTAAACGGTTATCTTCTCAAACTTACTAGAAGGGAAAAAAATGTTGATAAAGATCCCACATTTGGGGTTTTTAGGAGTTTTGAGGACATGAAGGAAAAGTGGGGCTGTGACTATAAAAAGGCTTCATGGGGGTAACCATTTTCAATATTTATACACTAGTTTTATTTTCATGATAATATATAAAAAAAAGAAAGAAAAAAAAAATTAAAAAAAAAGTTTAATTCAAGGCGGATAAGAGCCCCGGCTTTATCTAGCCAAGCTCTCGGTACAAAAAAGGGCCCCCGACTCAAAAGGCCGGGGGCTATGGGTCAGGGTGCCGCCCTTTTTGGGTTTTTTTAGACATTGGCCCCCTTTCCTCCTCTCTTTTGCTCATTTTTCTCTCTCTTATCATTATCTCTAAACGATGCTCCCCCTCCTCTCGCACTCCTCTCTCTCTCTTTCCCCTATTCTTTTCCTCCTCCCACTCCTCTTGCATTCAAGACACTCCCAGAGGTTTTTTCTTCTTCTCTTTAATTCTTCCCCTTATTTTTCTTTTTGAGTTTTTCTGAAAAAAGTTATCTATGTGGGGTTTAAATTTCGGATCCAGCGGGTTGATGGGATTGTTGGTTGAAGTTGTTGGTTGATGATTTTTTCTTGAGTTGATTTTATACTTGTGTTTAGAGTTATAGTGATTTTTGTTTGATTTTTTTAGAAACCCATTAAAAAATTAGAAAATTTGGGTTTTTAAACCAAATTTTGTAAAAATGTTAGAAATTTTGGGTTTTTTTTGCTTTAGAAAATGTAACTACTATTACTTAAAAATTTGTGGTTTAAATTTTGAGTTTTTGTGTCATGATTGGGAGATGTGCAAATTAAGTTCTGAAGGGGGATATTTTGCTAAGAAATTCAGATTGCATTTAGTTTAAAGGACCTTGCTGCTGTTAATTCATGATTATTCTTTCATACGGGTGAGGTATTTTCCAACTTGAAATCTTTTTTCCCTTTTTCCATGTTTTTTTTAAAGCCCCCCTTTGGGGAAAATCTTCCGCATAATTAGGGTGCCAGCCTTTAATTTTTTTTGCAAGTGTAATTGACATAATGAAACTTTTCCCTGCTTAGGCAAATTCTGTGTGTTTTTTAAGATAAACCATGAGTTAAAATGAATAATTGGATTTGAAAATTTCATTATTAGTTTTTTGATGAACAAAAAAACTTTTTTTAATGCCACCCAAAAAATTCCAGCTTAGGGGAGACGCAAAAGACCTGTGAACCATCAACTTTAAAAACTTAAAAAAAGTTCCTATTTCCAAACAAGAAAAAAAGGAAAAGGGAAAAAAGGGTTTTTACAAGATGAAAAATTTAAATCATCAAATTGATTTGGGCGTTCGCAGGGAAAATGGCATGGAAAATATTGCAACAAATGTAGCGAATAAACTTGGTTTCAGCTCTTCGAGATAAAGGGGCCAGCTTAAAAGATGTTACATTGAGTTTTTGTCCACTAGCGATAAGAAGGATGAAGGATCCCATGAATTTTCAAGCCTATGAAGGAAATTATAGAATAAGTTGAATAAATCGGGTTTTTTTAAAATTTCATGATGACCCAGAACTTGAAGAAAATTCAACTAAGCCTGACCTAAGGTGAGTCTAAAAAGGGGTGTGGTTTCAATGATTCTCCTAACAAGATGTTTCGTGCCTTAAAGCTTTGGCTTCTGTTTCGCTGCTTGGGGCACAAGTTACCCCCCCCCATATCTTTGCCCACACAATTGTTGTAAAAAAATAGTCTAGTAAGGCGACTAGTTTTGATATGTTTTACCTCTTTTCATGATAAAAGATTAAAAAAATTGAATTGGTATGAGGTAGCTACTTTTAAGGCAGGAGATTGAGGATCAAGGACCAATTATTTTGTGTGGAGGTATTAAAGCCTTATTGAAAGGGATAGGATTTTAGAGCCCCCTATTGATGATAAGTAATAGAGTGAAGAGGATTTCTTCTACACCATTTTGGGTTTTGGGGACTACCCAAAGTAACCCGGTTTAAACCCCCCCATTGAGAGGGGGGAATTCATGAGGTTCCCCTTCCACTGATAACCCTTAGGTTCTTTTTCTACCCCTCATACTAGAGTTTTGAACAATTGAAAAGGGCATAAAAAAATCAAGAAAAAAGTTCATAAAGAGGGAAAAAGAAAAAAAATTTTGGACCACCTTGGGCAATAGTTAAATCCCCAATATCAGTTTTCACCAAAGTCGTGAACATTTAATTATGAGACCTTAAAGAGGTCTCCACTCTAATCCGACAGTTTTTGAATTTTTTTTTTTCTTCTCTATTTTTTTACTTTGTGATTGGGCTGATGAATTTTGTTAAGAACCCCTTTTTTTTTGGTAATGTGATCCATGACATTTTTTCTTTTAGTGTTTTTTTCAGGTATAAATGGGGATGACAGACATTTTGGGGGAATTTTCTTTTTGATGAACAACTTACACAAGGGAAGTACCAGTTTTTTTAAATTTTTTGCATCGACATTCTTTTCCTTAATTTTGTGCTATTATAGGGGAAAATGAGGCATTGCCAATTGAAGTGGGGGGGAAGGGGTTATAAATGTAAATTAATGATTGATTGCACACATAGACTTTAATTCCCCGCTTTATTTTTGTCCTTAAGTTTTATCATAGTGAAATCTTGAAAGACTTGATTTGGGGCCCCACTCGCTAATGTTGTGACTGGTTTTTCTGGTTAAAATTTAAAAGTAAAATTCTAAGAACAGATTTACCCTTGTTTAGCATTTGAAATTTTAGATTTAGGAAAAAAAAAATTTAGTCCTTTAATTTAAAAAAAAAGCAGGGTTTTACTTCATGGAAAAATTGGGTTGGATATTTTTTTTGAAATCCTTTGAGAATACCCTTAACACCTAGTGAAAGAGTAAAGGAAATCTTTTACTTAGTGACCCCTTTTAAAAAAGCTTAAATAATATTCATTCATTAAAAAAAAAATGGCAATTAGAGCCTTTACTCCAAAGATCAAGTAAGTGATTAAGATACCAGTCTTAAAGTTGTGAGAGGAAGGGGTTTGTAGGGGTCCCTTTAAAACCCGGTCACTTGGGGGATGGCCCCAATGGCTGTCAAGAATCACAAAAACGAAAGGGCGGAAAGGGAAAAATTTTAGTACCTTAAAAGAAAGCTAGGTTAGATGGGGGGTTTGGGCCCCCAGAAAATGAAATTTTACTCCGCATCAATTAAGGCAAAAAAAAAAAATGTTGAATACAGGGGAAAAAGTAAATAAAGACAAAATTTTAAAGGGGAAAATTCTAGGGAAAAAAAAGGGTACCAAGCTTTCACTTTTTGTTATATTGTTAGAGAAGTAAAATTTAGAGAATTATACTTTCTAATAAACCAAAGAAATTTAAATGAATGTTTTTCCCCAGGACTAGTATTTTCTTTTGAAAGAGAATTCAATTGTTAAACACTAGGGTTAAAAAAACTATTTTTTTTGATTAAAAACTAAAAATTTTAACTAGATTATTTTAGTTACAATTTCGTTGGTTTTGAGCAAAGGCACTAGAAGTTTAATGACAGATTTTCTCTTGTTCATTTCAATTTTTTTTTTTAAAGGGAAAAAAAAGTTCAAGTGTTTTGGGGCTTTATAAGATCACATTTTACTTTTATTTTCTTTTGGGGTTATTTAAAATTTAAATTTTAAAAAATTATAAGAAAAAAAAGAAATGGTATTTAATGGGTTTAATTTTTGAAAATTTAGGTTTTTTAGGGCCAAAAAATAAAATACAAGTTTAATTTGGAGGATTTTTCACAAAATTGAAGAAGAAAATGAGAATTGCATTAAAGGTTGCCGGGTTTAAGGGTAGCCTAAGAGAAAAAACATCCCATGCTCAAAGCCCCGGGCTCTTGGCTAGCCAAAATTCAAAGCCGCCGGCTTTGAGCCAGCCTTTAATGTTTCCGGATGTCTAGTGAAAATTTCTCCAAAAAACCTTTTTTGATGATTTGTGACTCAATTTTATCAATCAGCCTTATCTTTCCCCCTCTTTAGATTTAAATAAACCCCTTATTAACCTTTTAAAACATTTTTGTTTTTATCTTTTTGAACATTGAATTCCCCTTTGGGAAATTAGGATTTTATCTTCTCTTAAATCTTTTTTTTATTTCATTGTAAATTTTAAAAAGTTTTTTTGAGAAGAATGTTCTTTGCTAAAGTTTGCTTTCAATTGAAGAATTCTAGGAATCATTTTTGAAATTGAAGTTTTAAAACTCTTGAAGTTATAGCAATGTTTTATTTTTTTATTTTCTTTTTGCAATTTACAGTTTATTTTTATTTTCAATTAAAAATTCCCTTTCACCTACCATTTAAATTTTTTTTTTATGCAATCCCCCACCTAATTTTCTAAATCATCTCTTGGGGAAACATGTGAAGCCCCTAATTCAACTAAAATATCTTGTATTCATTTTAAGGACATATAGTATGTGGAATTTTAATTGGAATTTTACTATAATTTTTATTTTATAATTGAAACAATTCATAGAAATCTAAATGACTCAAAAGAGAAATTTTGATTTTTAGGAAAATCAAGAAGATTTAAAAATTTATCAAAGCGGCGATTGGAAATTTTTTAGAAATTAACCTAAGTGTTTCATGCAATATTTTTATTTTAAATTTTTTACTAAGGATTAGGGGGAAATTATTTTAAAGATATTAGGCAATCTTAATTGGGAAATTTTTGATTTTAATTTAGAATCATCCCTTGATTTTTTTTAGCGGGGGCTGTTAAAAAAATTGGGGTTTTGACACTTTTAAAATTGAAAAAGGATTTAAGTTTTTTTCAAATTCCCCTTTTAAAAATCCACATAGTAAATTATTATAACTGAAGGCAAAAATTAGTAGAATTAGGGTGATTCTATTTTCCCCATCATCAATTCATCCTTTTTCAAAAACCATTCTCTTTTGCACATTTTATAATTCATTCAGATTTTTTTTCTATCAAATATCATTGCCTAAATAATAGTAGAAATTGATATAGGTCTATTACTTAATCAATCTTCGTGGTTCGACACTCTTCTCTCACTATATTGCTTGATCCGGTCAGGTACACTTGCCGGTATTTATTCATGCTTATTTTATATCTCCTTTTGTTTGGATCAACACGTTATCTTCACTGCCCAGTTCAACACGGCCTCCAATACGGCGTACTCGGGGTAGGGCTGAAAAAAAAAAAAAAACTTGTATTCTCGTTATTGATATCAGTACGAGTTGTGCTGAACTTAGGGTACACTTCGATATAGCTACTAGTCACTTTTTGCATCCAACACTAGCGTCTGCATGGGTTATGCTGAACTAAAAATCAATTTCTTCATTTTCGCTAAATTTCATCTCGCTTGTGCTTATATCATCCTTAAACCTTTTTCTTTTGTCTCCATTGACACTTGAAATTAAAATTTAATCATATAAATACTCTTTTCTTCACAAATCACATGAAATCCATAAAAAAATTATAACTAATAAGCACTAGAATTAAGGGTCTTTTGACATTTATCAAGTGATCTTTAATATCTTATACGAAATGACATCCTTGAGGCTTAAAATTCTCCATTTGCTAAAGTTTAATCCAAGCTTAGATCTTCATTATCATTAGTGGAGATACTTGACAAACGAAAAATGATCTCTTCATCTCTTAGATTAATCAACCATAATGCTTGGTTCAGATGATCTTAAATAAGTCCATTCAAAGCTTGCTCCATGTGTTTTGTTCTTACCCTTATTATTAGTCCTTTAATTCCTTCTTATATATCATAGGAAAGAATTGGTGCAAGTTGATTCCCATCATTCCCTTCCTCTTTGAAAGGATTCATCCTCAAACCACCTGCATCATACAAAGATAAATCAACAACATTAAAAGTAGCATTTGCGTTTCCATAGTTGTTGGGTAAAATCAATTTTATAGGCATTGTCATTTATCCTTTCTATCACTTGGAATGGTCCATCTCCTTTGGGTTGTAACTTAGATTTTCTTTGTTGGGGAAATCTTTCCTTGCGAAAATGTACCTAAACCTAATCTCCAGGCTAGAAAAACAACCTTAGTGCGCCCTTTATTGGCTTGCCTAGTATAATGCTCATTTTTCTTGTCTATATTGGCATGTAAATCCTTTACAAAATCAGCCTTCAGTTTTCCATAAAAATTAACAATTTCATTAGAAGGCCAAGGTAATATATCTAAAGGAGTTAAAGGATTAAAACCATACATAATCTCAAATGGTGAATATGATGTCGTAGAATGAAAAATTCTATTGTATGCAAACTCAATATGAGGCAGAAAAATTTCCCATTTATTTCAAGTTCTTTTGAATGATTTGCCGCAACAATGTAGTAAGTGTCCTATTAACTACTTTAGTTTGCCCATCCATTTTGGGGTGTGCAACAGTTGAAAACATGAGTTTAGTCCCCAATTTATTCCATAAGGTACGCAAAAAATGACTTAGGAATTTAACATCTCGATCACTTATTATTGTTCTAGGCAATCTATACAAACATACTACTTCCTTGAAGAACAAATAAGCAATATGAGTTGCATCATTGGTTTTAGAACATGTAATAAAATGTGTCATCCTACTAAACTTATCAACAACAATAAATATGTTGTCCTTACCACTTTGAGTCCTAGGCAATCTAATCACAAAGTCCATGGAAATATCAATCTAAGACTAAGTAGGTATAGGTAATGGTGTACAAAACCCATGTGGTTTTACTTTAGACATTGCTTGTTTTCAAGTTATACACTTATCACAAACAAATTGCACACCATGTTTCATGTTAGGCCAATAAAAATGTTCAGCAATCTGTCTGAGTCTTTCGCACGCCAAAATGTCCCATTAGACCTCCTTCGTAGGACTCTTTAACCAGTAATTTATGCAAGGAACACATAGGCACACACAGTCTATTCCTATAAACAAAAATCCTTTATGCCTATAATATTCCATATGCACATTTAGAACATGCATTCCATGCTTGGTAGAATCAGCTCATTAGTATATAAATCTTTAATAAATTTGAAACCAAGTAATTTAGATTGTAAGGAAGTGAGAAATACATACCTTCTGGACAATGCATCAACAACAACAACATGATTAAAATGAATAACAAACTTCCTTAGCCACAAATAGTACTACTATGTTTGAAGAGTTTGTACTAAGGCATACAACTCCTTGTCATAGGTAGGGTAATTTAATGCTGCCCTACAAAGCTTTTCACTAAAGAAGGTAATTAGTTTGGAATCCTGCATCAAAATAGCCCCTATTCCAATCCCCAATGCATCACATTCAACCTTAAAAGCTTTTTCAAAGTTAAGTAAACACAATAAAGGTGCATTAGTTAATTGTCTATTGAAAGCTTTCTCATGTACTTCTTCCCACCTAAACACAACATTCTTTTTAACAAGCTCATTTAAAGGTTACCACAACAAAACTAAAGTCCCTTACAAACCTCTTATAGAAACTTGCTAAACCATGACAACTTCTTACCTCACTTGCATTCTTTAGGCTAGGTCATTCCCTAATCACCATCACCTTATCTTCATCTACCTTTATTCCCTATGAGCTTACAACAAATCTAAGAAAAACAATGGATTCCATACAAAAATCACACTTCTGTAGGTTAACATATAATTTATTTTCCTTCAAAACACTCAAAATAGCCTACAAGTGTTTAACATGATTATCCAATTTTTTTATGTACACTAAGATATCATCAAAGTAGACTATAACAAATTTTCTAATGAAAGAATGCAAAACATGATTCATTAAACTCATAAAGGTGCTAGGTGCATTAGTGCATTAGTTAAGCCAAATGATATGACTAACTACTCATATAACCCATATTTTGTCTTAAAAGCAGTTTTCCATTCATCACCTTTCTTTATTTGATTTGTGATAACCACTTTTAAAATCAATTTTTGAAAATAAACATGAACCTCAACTCATCAAACAATCACTAACATAGGGGTAGGATTCTATAC
>JBBMOL010003649.1:0-14801 GCA_037954665.1 Laguncularia racemosa | reverse complement strand
CTTCAACAAAAATAAGATAAACATTATCTAATTAAAATCAAATAGCAACAAAATCGTTGGATGGGCACGAATCGGAGTTGGTTTTTCAACCGAAAATCCGATCAGCTTCAATCGGAGGAAATCCGAGCTTATCCAGCTCGATTTCAAGCGCCTATAAATAGAGGAGGAGATGAGGAAGCAAGGGGGGAGATCAGAATTGCGAGAGAGAGAGAAAAGAGTGTAGATCGGAGGAAACCCAAAGTTGCGACCGCCGATCGGAGTTGAGCCACCGCAAGGAGACGTTCTGGGAGTAAACCGCCACCATCATCGGATTCAGCACCCTCAAGAAGCTAGGATTTGACACTTCACCCGCCACAAAGGACCGCCGGAACGCCGTGAATGAGCCAACCCCGCCGCCGTGTCCGACCGATCCGACTCGACCCTATTCGACCCGACTAACCCGACCCGCGCACCGACCCGGATCCAGGTAAGTCGGATTTTCCAGATTTTTTTATTTATTTTATTTATTTTGTTTGTTTATTTATTCTAAAATTATTATTTGTTATTATTGTTATTTTTTTTTTGTTTTTGTTATTTGTTTAGTTATTAGTTATTTATTTACTTCTATTTTCAATAAATAGGAAAATGTAGAAATTAGGTTTTTTAGGATTTAATAATGTAAAATAAAAAAATAAAAAATAAAAAAAATAAAATAAAAAAAAATAATAAAAATAAATAAATGAAGAAAAATAATAGAAATATTAGGAAAATAATTAATGAATTTTTTTATCTCAAAATATGATAGATAATAGCTTAGGATAAAATTTTTCACAAAAAATCACAAAAATCACAAAATTTATAAAAAATCATAAAAATTATAAAAAAATCATAAAAATCATGAAATCATAAAGTTAATAAAAATTAAAAAAAATGAGTTTTAAACACTTAGAAAAAACCATTTTTCTCAAATAAATCCAAAATTGATGTTTTCCCTAAAAATCATTTTCAAAAATCAATTAAAGCTTAGACTTAGATTTTTTAGAAAAAATCCCAAAAATGTTAAAAACATAAATCGAAAGGATTTCAAAATTAAAATTCACAAACAAACTTAAAGTTTTCAAAAAAGCGAACTAACGGCTTGTTTTTGATCCTGAGTAGCAGGTACGTAGGCACCCATTCGGGTCAACCCATAAAATAAATGAAAAATCCTTTTTTGAAATAAATTCAAAGACATAACAAAAATTAACAGAAACACAATGAAACACATTTCTAAAGATAAACAATTTTAGGAGATTAGGTAGTAACCGTATAGGTTTTAATAGGTTAGCCTCCGGACTTAGAAACTCTGGTTTTTTCCTTTTTCTCTTCTTACAAAAACGAGAGGAAGAAATAACGACGACTAGTAGTCCAAATTAAGACTAATCCGCTTCTTTAGTCTTAATTCACTATTGTCGAGTCTAATTTTTGAATTCCCATTCCTAATCCGATCTAGACTAGACCCTATGCTCATGTAATGTAGATCCTCGACTTGAATTAGGAACTTCGTTTGATTTTTTGGAGTCGCCACCCAACTGTTGTTGGGAAAAAGTGAATTAAGACTAAAGGAGCGGATTAGTCTTAATTTAAACTACTAGTCGTCGTCATTTCCTCCCCTCGTTTTTTGTGAGAAGAGAAAAAAAAGGGAAAACCAGAGTTTTTAAGTCCGGAGGCTAACCTATTAAAACCTATACGGTTACCACCTAATCTCCTAAAATTGTTCATCTTTAGAAATGTGTTTCATTGTGTTTCTGTTAATTTTTGTTATGTCTTTGAATTTATTTCAGAAAAAGGATTTTTTCATTTATTTTATGGGTTGACCCGAATGGGTGCCTACGTACCTGCTACTCAGGATCAAACAAGCCGTAGTTCGCTTTTCTGAAAATCTTTAGTGCATTGGTGAATTTTAATTTTGAAATTTCTTTCGATTTATGTTCTTACCATTTTTGGGATTTTTCCTAAAAACTCTAAGCCTAAGCTTGATTTCATTTTGAAAAAATGATTTTGTAGGGAAAACGTCAATTTTGATTTATTTGATGAAAATGATTTCTCTAAGTGCTAAAACTTATTTATTTAATCTTTTTATGATTTTTTATGACTTTTATGATTTTTTTTTGTTATTTTTGTGATTTCTGAGAATTTTTTGGAATTTTTGTGGTTTTTGGGAATTTTTGTTGATTTTCATGATTTTTGGGAATTTTTGTTTATTATTTATCCTATTTGACATCTAAAATTTATGATTATTTTCCTAATTTTTTTATTATTATTTTTTTAATTTATCTATTTATTATTATTTTTCTACATTATTAAATTCTAAAAAAAAATCTAATTTCTACATTTTCCTATTTATTGAAAATAACACATAAATAATAAATAAATAAATAAATAACAAATAATAAATTACTTAATTAATTCAGAATAAATGAATAAAAAAAATTAATTAAATAAAAATAAAAAAAATCCGGAAAATCCGACTTACCTGGATTCGGGTCGGTCGGGTCGAATCGGGTCGGGTCGGATCGGTCGGACACGGTGGCGAGGTTGGCTCGTTCACGGTGTTCCGGTGGTCTTTTGCGGCGGGTGAAGTGTCGAATCCTAGCTTCTTGAGGGTGCTGAATCCGATGGTGGTGGCGGTTTACTCCCAGAACGTCTCCTTGCGGTGGCTCAACTCCGATCGGCGGTCGCAACTTTGGGTTTCCTCCGATCTACACTCTTTTCTCTCTCTCTCGCAATTCTGATCTCCCCCCTTGCTTCCTCATCTCCTCCTCTATTTATAGGCGCTTGAAACCGAGCTGGATAAGCTCGAATTTCCTCCGATTGAAGCTAATCGGATTTTCGGTTGAAAAACCAACTCCGATTCATGCCCCTCTAACGATTTGTTGCGATTTGATTTTAATTAGATAATGTTTATCTTATTTTTGTTGAAGATCTATTGGATTTGTGCAAAAAAATCGAATCAAAACGGCCGAAATACGAATTTTTTTCTTCGCCGGCAATCTCGGGCTCGAGGTAGGAGACGATCACGCGCCCGGCGCGTACGTTTCTTCCAGCCAATCAGATGCTGCCACGTGTCCTGGGTAAGTCGAAAAATTGCAAAACGCGGAAACTGCTTCCTCCGCGATTCGAACGTCTGACCAAGCGCCCCCCCCCCCCCCCGCGCGCGCGCGCGCGCGCACCTAGCCATGGTTCGGACCAGCTGGGCTAGCCCACTTTCGCGATTTTATTTATTTCGCAAATTGCAATGCGATTTTTCTATTTTTTTGTATTTTTTGAAATTTCAAAAAATTGTAAAAATTGTTTATTATTCATTATTGCTATTTCCGAAATCATTTTTTTCAAATTGAAGTGTTTTTCCTATTTATTTTTATTTTTTGAACATTTTTATTATTTTATGCTAAATTAGGAAAAATTGAAAATTGATTATTATTGAAAATTATTGACTTCTAGGGCAAAAATGGGGTGTTTACACATATATATGTTATATGCTAAAAATAAAGTAAAATATATAAAATAATAATAATAATAATAATATGAATTATATAAGCATATATATATATATACACACATATATGGAATATATAAATATGTAAAAAAAATGTACATATTATATTATATTATATTATAGCGAAAAAAGAAAAAAAAAAGAGAGGAAGGAAAAAAAAGTTGCAGAATAGCACCCTCATTCAATGTCAGCAAAATTAATTAATATTATATATATATATAAACATTACAATAAAGAGAGAAGATAAAACAAATCATCAAAAAAATTAGAAAAAAAAAAAGAAACCAAAACTCTCTCCATTTCATTCGAATTTTCTGGGAAAATTGAAATTGAAATTTCCAACATGCAATCATCAGGATAGGAAAAGAACAAGATTGAAGCAGGATGCAACAATAATTTGAAGAAATTGAAGAAAAAAAAATCAAATTAAATAGGGAGGATTTTGTCTGTTCGTTCGAAGGGGTTAGGGTAAATCTACTGCTAGGCCAAGCTAGGGTTAAGGTTTTGGGTGGGAGAGGATTCCGGCCGACATAGTGGTTGTCGGCTTTGGTGGCCGGAGGCCGATGAACGGAGCAACTCCTAGTAACGCCTGAAACTTCTTATTTTTTTTTTAAATATCAAATGTTGATGAAAAATTATGATTTTTGGTATTCTAGCATAATTTTGTATGAATATTAATGTGATAATTTTATTTTTCTGAAATTGGATTCACAAATATGTGGTCCTTAATAAATTCTCTGTTCTGGCCGTAAATTAAATTGGAAACTAAATAGGTCAAATGATGTTTTTTTTTTATTTAATTTTTAGTATATAAGATCCTTATATGATTTATTAGATCACCATGTCAATAATTGTTCAAATTGGAGTCGTTTTCTATTTTTAGTGAATTTTTCAAGCTAATTACCCTGTTCTGACCGAATTAAATCCTTAGCAAAATTAGAGAATTTGATGTTCAGTTGAGGTTACATTGAAGCATAATATGATTTTAAGAAGTTTGGGGTTAGTTACGAAACAAAAACGGGAGTGTTCGGTGCAAGATCGTGATAATTTAGAACCATACGATACAATATAGAATCATATCGAAATTTAATTACATTAATATATAATATAGCGTAGTATACCCGTATGTATATGAATTAGAAATTGTAGGAAAATGGTGGATTATACGAGGTTAGGATGGAATTTAGGGGTTTGGAATACTGAATTAGCAATGTAGGGTTCAATAGAGTGAATGAGGTAACATTGATTGGTATACTAATGATTCAGGTGTTTCTGTTGAGTAAAGAGAACAAAGGAATTTGGCCGGTGCGACTATTTAGATTGGCATACATTGTTTCAGGTGCCTTAACTCCTTTCTTAAGTACAAGTGGTTGATAATGTAGACTACTTGTTGTTGGCTGAAATTACCCCGTACAATCACTTACTGTGATCAATGCAGGAGGATTGTTGAATTACATTGGTTTGCTGATGATTGGTTGTGTGTCATGATATGGTTGGATTATGAGAAGAAAAAAAGAAGAAGGGAACATTCTAAAAACTCCTAGAATGAGAGTTGGGTGTGGATTTGATTATACTATTCCTGATTATATGTGATGTAATGAACTTAAATTATTGAATGCTTAATGATTGTGATGTAATGCTGGGTTATTTTTAGCTTGTTATATGAGGTTTATATGACTTGTTGAGTTCATAGTATTGTTATCTTGGTAATGATGAAATACCTAAATGGATAATAAAATGGGATTTAGGCTATAAGTACCTACTAACCTAAAACACTTAATATAAGAAAAGTCCTGTTTCCTGCCTAGTAAGTTTGTGGTATGACCTTTAAGTCGACCCGGATGGGTTTGAGGCACGGTCGACGGACCAACCCGATTCAGTGACCTATGAGGATTTGGTCACCCCTTTTGTTCGAGCAGGTGAAAGGCGAGCTGAATGTTTTTAACTAAAAATAGTATGTAAGGACGTCTTAATTAGTTGAGAAAACATTAAGTTTTGAAAAGTACATGAGGGTATTTATCTACTAGTTGACAGGCTTTGCCTGGGTTAACTGAAAAATATTTGTGACCTGTGAGTAAACATGAGTTATTGAAATGGTCTCCAATGAAAAGGTTATGAGTTTAGCAAAATGGAATTACAGGGAAAATATCATTAAGTAAGATCATGGTGATGTTAAAATGTAATAAATTGAATTGGGTTTCTTGCGAGTATAACTTGAGTTGAAAACTTGCTTGCTTGAGTAATCACTTTGAGGTATTTGATAATATTGTTGATTACTATTATGTGATTTTGTTGTTTTGTTTTTGCTGAGTTGCTTGATTTTATACTCACTTTGTTTCTTAAGAAGGTGAGGGGTTAGTGTTTTTGTTAACCTCAAGTACAGGTACTGAAGAATAAATTGTTGGAGACTCGGGTTTTTGGAGAGCGTCAATAAAGGCAAAGAAGCCCTTAGTTCCATTTTGGAATCTCTGTTATTTATAATAAGATCTATAGGTGTTCATCTTCAGATGTAATGTAAATATTTGTATGTATAAGGTTGGATTTGTAATCTTTTGAGCCACTTAAGGCTACAGGATTAATCATAGGCTATGCTTACTTACCGAGAATGCAAATCCCGATGATATATATATGATGTATGACGTGACGGGAGATTTTAAGTACATATGTTTAGATATGATGTGGATATGAAATAATAGTGCTGTTAGCGCCATTTTATAGGACATTTATAAAATTACATACAAGTTGGAGTTACAAGTTCAATATTAGCAAAATTTGCCTTATTTCTAATTCAGAGACGGCATAGCAACCCACCTATAGGTACCAAGGATAGTTGCAGGAATTTTTGGAACAGGTTCAAGAATCAGACCTAATAGATGGGTCGCTACAATAATTCTTTGATTTATTTGGATTATCAAAATAGTATGATTTGATAATGTTATTATTTTATTTATTTTTTAACATATGCATTGGATACATTAGACTGAGGCACGAGTCCTCATCTTTGCCTAACTAATCAAAACCGGTGATTCTTAATTCTTTAAAATAGAGTTTGAAGAAAGTAGCTCCACGCTCATTGGTTCTAGTGCTATCTCCTTTGGATTAATGAGGAGCCGATTACGATTCATATGATTAGGGTTAGGCAAAAAAAAATCTACCAAATTGAGAATCGGGTCAAATCAAATTGTAAATTAGGCTTGAAAAAGTTATAACTAAACTAATCCATTTTTTTTTAATTCAAAAAATTACAAACTAAATTGAACCATTTCAAACTAAATCAAATTGTGAAAAGTAAAGAAAAAGAAAATTATGATAAAAATCTAGAAATGGATGACTAAAAAAAAATATTTCATGTTATTTATTCAATTACTCATCTTATTTGGTTTTTATTAAGTAACTTACTATTTTTTTATTTTATATTTTTATTTATTAACTAATATAAAAACCATAATTCCTTTAAAAACAATAAAATCTATTTAAATATATTAAATAATAATAAAAGATAACGAATGATATCGGAAAAAAGATAATAAATTATTTTTTTTATGTTAATTACAATTTTGCAAACTCATTAACTAAAAAATTACAAACGGAATCATATATGGTTATATTGGATTTAAAAATATATATATATTCGAAGAACAAACTATATAGAGTCAAATCATGTCCACCCCCGCATGGTATTGTCACCACGAACCAACTCGTCCAATTTTCATTTTTTTTTAACTTGATTTATTATTTTTTTAATGCGCCACTTGCTTATTTTCCATCCATCTCTTCATGGTTTTATCCTTTTCCTTCTTTTTTTCTTTTCTTTATAAGCCATGCCTTGAAACAAATTGAACCGATGAGTCTACAACTGGTTCCAAATCTTGATCTAGGATATAAATAGAAGTAGCTTTTTGCTTGTCTATATTATTAGAGCAATGGTGTCTTTGCATTTATTTTTTAAACTATTCTACCAATAAAATTAATCCATGTGGCACAGACTATCCAATGCATTTCACTCTCTCCCACCCTTGTACAATATCCATTTCTTTTAGTATCCATACTTTTTTAACCACTATTTTTTATTAATTATCCTTAAATTACATTTACTATCAGTAACTATTTAATATTAACTTTCTCCTTATTTAAGAAAATTTCCTCTCTAAACTACTTCACACTGTGTCTACAATTAAAAAAAAAAAAAACTTCTTTTCTTTTCCCTTTTCCCTCCAAATTGGCTTTCTCTCTCTTTCACACACGCATCATCTTTGCAACTACCTATTTTTTAAAATAAGATTCTAAGACTACTCAAGTAAAATGGATAGTTTATCATAATTCATAAACATTGGTATAGAGCTTTCTTAAAACAATATATAGGTTTCTAGTTTTATTCCAAGACTCACTTTATTATTTTATTATTTTTTTTATATGTATTTACCTATACATGTTTTATATAACTATGCACCCAATCTTTCTTAAAATCTATTTGTTAATTTTAAGTGATTTTGCATTTTAAATATTTTATATTAACTTTTTGAATAATTTTCTTCAATTACATATACCTTTGATATGTTCCACCTTATATATAAAAGTCGGTAATGGATCATCTCAATTTACCTATTTAAAATATTGTCATATGTAATCAATAGTATATAATATTTAAAAATTTTAAATAATCTTAATCATTAATTTTGTAAATTAAGAAAGATTAAAGAAAAAAATTAAAACGATCCAAATTCATAAAAATTATTTACTAATTTTTGTAGTCTTTTGTAATAGGTTTCTACATGATTTTTTTTCTTCGATAAACCATAAGTCACGTAAGCAATTCACATTTCAATATAAATGGGTTTTAATGTATATATATATATATTGGTCACTAGTAATTTATTAAAAGAAAAAGAAAAAGCAAAAGGAAAGGAGGGGTAGACTGTTTACTTATAGACCTATAATTTTATTCACTTGTAGTTGTAGACGTTTGGGTCTAAGGCGGGGGTTTCGGGGGGGAATTGCAAAGTACAACCAAAATCAAATGCCACTATCCTACTATGGCGGGCACTTCCTCCCCCCCTGTATTCTCTCTCCGACCAACGTCCACACCACCACCCCTCACATCCTCGCTTTCCCTCTAAACCCTAAAAACCCTTCAAACGTAAAAACTATCTCCGTCCCAAAATCCTCAAAACCCTAAACCCTAAACCCTCAGATAATCCTATCAATCCCATTATCACTTCCCCAGCCGAAACCCTATCCCCAATCCCAATACCTCCTCAAGATGAAACAAAAGAAGAGGAATCTCTTCCCCAAGCAAAAAGCATCAAACTTGAAGAGTTTGGGGTTTCGGAGTCGGTACCAAATAGGGTAATGTTACTTTTTCTTCTAAGTCTTTGCTCAGGTATGGTGCTTATTTAGTAGGTTTATTTGTGTTTCAAACTCTATGTAGTGTTTGGGTTGCTTGGAAAAGGGAAAATGGGGATTCAAATTTTGGGGTAGCGAAAGTTCGAAAAGTTCGGTTTTGGGATATGATGAGAGGGAGAAGAGGAAAGAGTTGTTGATTAATGGGGCAAGTGGGGGGGTTTTGGGAATTTTTCGGTCTCAGGTACCGGTAATGCGGTTTTATATGGACGAAAGTGATTTGAATAAGAAGATTGAGGAAATAAAGTCGATGGCAAGGGAAGAAAGGGATGAAGGAGAAGAAAGAGACAGATGATGTCGTGAATGGGATGCTGATTTTGATGAAGAGGGTTTTGGGGCATCGAAGAATAGAATTGCTATTGAGAAAGAGATTGGTTCTGGGTTAAGTAAGCTTCAAGAGAGAATGAATAATGGTTTCACCCAAAAAAAAAAGAATAATGACATAAAATCATCTGGGAGTTTAGGTGAAAATGGGATAAAGGACTGGTGCTTCAGATGCAGGGGGATGGATGGAAGTTGGTTTTTAAGAAAAAGAGTAAATTTAAAAGATGTCGATGGAAGACAGCAGGCCTGCTCCTAAGGGTTTTAATGGTTTGAAAGAAAAATCAGTGCATTGAGGAAGACAGCTGGTAATTCATTAATTAATGAGAGGGGGAACAAGGGCAGTGATAGTAGTGAATTGTTGAAACAAGAAATGAGGACTTGAGAGACGGCAAGAATGAGAAGGCAATTGATACAATAGATGGTGTTATTATCGCAAGGGAAGATAATGGAAACCTGGTCTCTCCAAAGGAAATCAAATTTGAAGAGAGTAAAAAGAAAACAGGTAATGCTTGATATGAATATATTGTTGTATGATACTTTTGATATCTCCGTCAACCTTGTTTACAATGGCTTACTGATGTTAATAGCCAATCTTTTTAAGCTGCCTGTACCCAGGATTGCCTTATTCCTTTTGAGAAGGGGAATAAAAAGGTTGACTTTTTCTATGATTTCTACATTTTGAATTGTTTAAGATACTTTTTAGGTGTTGTCCAGATGGCTGGTCAAGCAAGGCCTTCGCCTGAAGTAGTAAAGACAAGATCATTAGATGACCAAGGTCTGCAAAACTTTCAAAGCTTACAGAAGGAGAAGAGGGAAGTCCCAAAAGAATCTGACAGTTTTTGGAAAGTACTTCAAAACTAAAAGAAGCTAGAACCATTTCCAATATGAAGAAAGAAAAGGATAAACATTTCGATAGTGGCCCCAATCCATGGTGGTTAAATCTTCCGAATGTCTTTGTATGTATTGAAAATCTATGTTGTCTGCTCGATTAGTGTGTCCATGGTTTTTATTGAAAATATATCTTGTAATCACGGGATGAGAATTTGTAAATACTTCATAAAGTGGTATATCTCAGGACTCTATTTTTCACGATGGGCCATCTAGACTGACATATTCTTGATGAATTACGATCCAGGCATGCTAATTTATTGACCAAGCATGATAGTATAACATGGTGATATAAAATTGATCTTATGCTTATTTGAGCTTTCTGGAAAATATTTTTGCTCTTGGTGAAAGGCATGTCAGAAGCAAACATTGTCATAAAGTTTCTCTTGTAGAATAAAATGGATGCAGATCTATTAGATGCATTTATAATGACTTTTATATCCCCCATCAATTTTGTGAAGGTGTTTTTTAGCTTTTATGCTGTTGTGCACCCTTTGTTTATCTGTCTTCTAGCTAATTGGCGTAGAATTAGTAATGCTGCTGTACAGTTTGTTTATCCTGATAATTGAGGTCACTGATTAAGGTGAATTTGGTTCCAGGGCATTCTTATGCGGAGAAGTTCTGACTCAGAACAACCAGAAGGACTTTTTTCCTTAAAATTTCCTTCACAAGAAACGGGAACATGGCTATTCTTCCTTTGTTGTCAGTTTTGAGGACCGGGGTTGATGCAAACAACTTTTGCTATATATTGGGAAACTTATTTCGAGGATCTAGGTGATTTCGTTGCTGATATTGTTCCGCTAATGAAAAATGTAAGAACCCTAATTTACTGGGAAACAGGAACTAACTTTCCTTTACATTTAGATCTTTCATATCAGGACTTAATCTTTAATTGAATGGGGTGAGGTAGCATTTATAGTTGGTTCTAATAGCTATATTTATTTCTTTACTACTCATTTGCTAGTGTAGATGACATTGTTTTGACATACATGTCAGTGATAATAAGAATCCTGAACTTCTGCAGGAACTTAAGGAGGTAGTGAAGGAAAAAACCATGAAGCTAGTAGTCGTTAGAAAGGGACAGCTTCGGCTTTATGCTGGACAGCCCTTTTCTGAAGTTGAGATGGCCTTGCAGTCTTTGGTTAAGAAGATCAAAGTGTGTGTAAGTGAATCAAGGATGCCAACAAAGTGTTACAGATAGAGATCAGAATTTTGCCTATCCAGTTGCATTTCCAACTGGAATAGCAGGCAATAACACATCACAAACTGGTTCAGGACAAACCACGGCTACATGCTTAAATAGTTGCGGTCAGATGATGATTATTCTGACTCGACTAATGTGCGCGTGGATTATTGGCATGATGGTTTTCCTTCCATGCAGCATTTCTTGGTGGCTAGTTCAATTTGGCCGGCAACTACTGTTTAGTCAAACTACCTTTCTTGAACCTTTAGAAAGGATCCTCAGCATTTGAGACGTAAGATATAATAAACTTGCAGCGAGCAGTCATTGTTACTTGTGGATACTAGTATTATAGGTTTTTCTCAAGGCAAGTTATAATGTGTGCCTATGGAGGTGTTTTTGTTCAGAAGTGCCATTTTTTCATTTTCTTTCCTGTTCACATTTTATGTAGTCACAAATATGCAAAATACTTTGTTTCACACTATGTCTGAGAATTGGAGCAACCATGTTGTCTTTTAGTTGCAGCCAATGGCGTATTGTAGCTCGATGATGTGGCTTTTAGCGCCAACATGCCGTCCATGTTAGTAGAGCTATGGTGATGCAACTTTAAAGGAATTGCGGATGAGTTTGAAAATGGGCTGATTCGGTTAGTTTAGTTTGAGACGGAAATCTAGCTAAGTGCCAATCATGTCTGTTTTAGATAGAGTGGCTAATTTCACCACATTGCTGTCCCACCTCCAAAACCATGTCCGAGAGGCTTAACTCTATTGCTTTAAGATTCTAATTAAAGTCGGAGGGTTTTCGTTTTTTTATTCTTTCCAAATTTAGATCGAATGGCCATGAATAGGATCTGGAATTTCCATATCAAACGAGGCCATTTTAATATAGACATTTGGACATTAAATGTATATAAGGCCCTTTGTATAACCATGAAGATTGCTGTTTCCTGTTATAAGGGAGGAGCAGCTTCTGCTATTAGCCAATTCCTGTGGTTAAGAGGGCCTTGCAGTCTCATTGTTGAAATTTGGAAAAGAATCAAAGCGCCTAGAGGCAAACGGAGTAATCGATGATGGGAATCACAGATCTGTTAGTTCAGGACGCAGCTCTTGCTTTCTTGGAATCGCAGGGCGGAAGCTGCTAAAACATGGCTAACACACATACTTGAACAACGCACAGCAGACGAGTGGAACCATTTTAACCAGCAACTCCAATGAAAGCGTGGGGGGCTGCTGTGGAGGTTCCGTTTGAGTAGCATTTATTCCAGGTTGCTGTTGCAATCCAATTTTACTTAAATAGAACAGCATATCTGAATCCTTAAAGCTGTTTTTCACCATTTTTGTGCCTTTTGTAAGACATGTTTACTTCAGACTCACGTCAAATAATGTGTCTAAAATCTGGGACACGCAACTTGATGCTAAATTTTCCAATAGGAGTGCCTTAAAAATGCTTTCACCTCTCTCCCCTCCCTATACACTTTCAACCCTAGCAACCACCGTAGCTAAAATTTCCTTATCCCAATAGTTTATAGGATACGTCTAGTAACTAATCACCCATCATAGCAACTCTGGCCAAGGAGGGAGCGTCGGACCAGCCAAGGGTGCTGTTGGAATTGGGGATGACACACCATGCTATCGAGGGTAGCCTATCATCATCGGTGGAGGCTGATCAGAGTGTTCACAAGGGGTTGAACACGCTTCCAAGGTGGTATTGAAGATCAACCCAAAAGAGGCAAGATAAATGCCTACTTTTTCCTATGGGAAAAGCGATGGGCAAGACTTAGCTAGGAAAGGAAATGTGGAGCCTTGTGCCCACATGGCTTGCAGCAGGTTTGGCACTTGTAACCACTATCCCCTCAACACAAAAACATCCAAACCACCTAGCACTGCCACACCCTTATCCCAAGAATTTCCTTCTTTTGGAAATTCCACCTTGGAAGAAGTCAATGTGCTGCTTAAAGATCTCGAGGACCCCAACCAGAAACTACCTAGCCATGACCACACAACCACAGCGAGAACTCCAACTGCCAGAACCTATGCCCAAGCATGTACCTCTAAGACCTAGGCTACCTAATCGGCGTTCAACCTCCAATATATTCCGTCGGCTATAAAGGGACCATCTCCAATGGCGAAAATCCTTAAGGCAATGGGGGACTTAGGGGCGGAATTCTAGAATAACACACTTGTGGGTTACTTTCTTAGCCACAAGCTACCCTACTCCCTAGTCCGGTCTATTACTTTTAAGCTATGGAAGGAGCTTGGCCTTGTGGATTTGGTTGGAAGTTTGGAGCGTTTTTTTCTATTTTTGATTCAACTTGGATAGTGGTACCACCCTAGTGCTTGAGAAGATGTGGCACTTTGCCCAACAATTTCTCATCCTTTTAGAAATAGAGAAGAGGCATGTCACTTAACAAGCCGTAACCTACAAACGTCCCCGTGTGGGCAACATTTTCTAGCATTCCTTGTGAATTCTTAAGAGCGAAAGGACTAAGCCACATAGTGAGTGGTGTCGATGTCCCACTCAAGGCTGGCATCTTGACATCTAAGAGGCAAAGGGCGAACCATGCGCGGGTCTCAATGGAACTTGATGCACGTGATGACTTGGTCACTCGCGTAACGGTTGATGGAGAGAATGGCACCACCGTTGTTGTCCATGTGGAGTATCAATGGCTCCCTCCACGTTGTGCTAGCTGCAAAGTTTTTGGGCACAAATGTAACCCCAACTAGACACCACAAAGGAATGTTGATGCGATAGTGGGGGAGGAGGGTAGTAAATGCACTCTATAAGGCGTTGCTGGAAAGAGGGAGCTGTGGCGAGAGGAAAAGGAGAAGTATGGAACACCTAATGGCCAACCCTAGCAGCCCAAGAGTGCAGTAAGGAAGAGGTCCTTCGTGGGCATGGCAGCAACAAGTGGGGCTGAGCAACATAGGAGGAATGGCGTGCCATCAGAAGGGCATAGCCTGGCTAAGGGGTTTGATGAGGGGCTTGCTACTCAAGGGAGAACAATAACTAAGGGCATGGAGGTTAATAGCGGAATTGAGGCACCTGGTTTGAGTGTAGGAGAGGTCCCAGATGTGGACCTACTCTCATCGGCAGCCACTGTGGTGCCAGAGTCCCCTAGCTACGCGGTAAACATATAGTTGGTTAGTCAGGGTGGGGAGGTGGAATAAGGAAGTGATGGTTATGAGAATGCCCCACTCAACAAACTATTAATTCAAATGAACCAAACATCGAGGAATCACCTCACACTTAGCAAAAGCTCTAACTTCTCTAGTCGCCGCAAGAGGAAGCAGCGCAATAGGAGGCGAAACTTCACATAACCACTTATCTCCATATTTCCATGTTGTTGGTAGCATGGAATGTAAGGGGTTTCAATGACCTCATCAAGGTTTGAAGGTTAGGAAGTTATGTGCTAACCATAGCATTAGTTTTATTAGTTTGTTGGAGACAAAAGTGAATGTTGCCAATGAGGACACAATCAAGAACATGTTGGGT
>JBBMOL010003648.1:0-14803 GCA_037954665.1 Laguncularia racemosa | reverse complement strand
TTTTTAAAGGACTTTCTATATAGGTTAGGCACCCCATATGGGGCACTTTTCCTAAATATCTGTTCTCTCGGTCAGCCCAAAAAGGGGGCACTTTCCTAAACATCTGTTTTTAAGGTCAGCCCATAGGGGCACTTTTTGAGACATTCTATCATAGGTTGTCAGCCCATAGGGGGCCTTTCCTAAAACATCTGTTCTCTGGGTCAGCCCATGGGGGCATTTTTTGGGAGCATTCTTTCATAGGTTAGTCACCCCATAGGGGGCACTTTCCAAAACCCATCTGTTTTCAAGGTCAGCCCATTGGGAGCCCCTTTTTGAGGCTTTCTTTCATAGGGAAGTCACCCCAAAAAAGAGGCATTTCCCCAAAAAACATTTGTTCTCAAGGTCAGCCCATGGGGGGCATTTTTTGAGACATTCCATCATAGGTTAGTACCCCTTAGGGGCACTTTCCTAGAATATGTGTTCTCAAGGTTACCCCTTTGGGAAGGCACTTTTTGAGCATTCCATCATAGGTTAGTCGGGCCCATGGGGGGCCCCCCCCCCCCCCCCCCCCCCTTTCCTAAATATCTGTTCTCAAGGTTAGCCCATAGGGGGCACTTTTTGAGACATTCTATCATAGGTTAATCAGCCCAAGAGGAGCACTTTCCTAAAAATCTTATCTCGAGGTCAGCCCATAGGGGGCACTTTTTGAGGCATTCTGTCATTGGTTAGTCAGCCCAAATGAGGCACTTTCCTGGACTCCCTCAATTAGTTAGCTCATAGGAGCACTTTTCGGAGGTATTTTTCCAAACATTTGCTAGTATAACCGGACGCTTCTGTTGATAGGTAGCCAACTCATAAGGGCGCTTCCTAAGATAATCTTCTTTTCAAGGTTGCTAGTGTGTTAAGACACTTCCTATCATCATTTCTTCTACACTCCTAAACAATGCTTGATATGTTTCCTATCAACGACTAGTCAGCCCATAAAGCACTTTTTGGGATGGAACATTACTCTAAATTGTTAGGACCATTTTAAATTGTGGGATTATTAGCTCTTGGGGCATTTTCTTACCCAAAAATAAAATAAAATTCTAGATAACCGGCCATGTCATGGCGTTATCTATTTAAGAGGTCAAAAATGGCATCTTTCTTGTCTTTGTAGTTAAGTTTTTCAAACTTTACTACAAAGAGGGGCAGCTGTAAACACTCATTTTTGCCCTAAGAATTAAAAATAATTAATAATAATCGATTTTCAATTTTTACCAATTTTTCTCTAATTTAGCAATAATAATAAAAATATTCAAAAAAATAAAAATAAATAGGAAAACACATCAATTTTGTAAAATGATTTCAGAAAGGGCAATAATAAAGATTAAATAATTTTTACAAATTTTTGAAACTTCAAAAAATATAAAAAAATAAAAAAATCGCATTGCATATATGCAATTTGCGAAATAAACAAAATCAGGAAAATGGGCAAGCTCAGTTGGTCCGAGCCGCGGTCAAGTGGGTGCATGCAGGTGCGAGGTCAGGGGTTCGAAACGCGAGGGAAGCAGTTTCTGCGTTTTGCGATTTTTTTTCATTTACCTAAGACACGTGGCAGCATCTGATTGACTGGAGAGAACGCACGCGCCTAGCGCGTGATCATCTTCAACCTCGGTCCGTGATCGTCGGCGAGGGGAAAAATTTGAATTTCGACCGTTTCGATTCGATTTTTTGCACAAATCCAATAGATCTTCAATAGAATCGAGATAAACATCATCCAATTGGAATCAAATCTCAACAAATCAAAGGATTTACACGAATCGGAGTTGGTTCATTTAACCATCGATCCGATTTGCCTCGATCAGGGGAAATCCGAGCTTATCCAGCTTGATTTTGAGAGCCTATAAATGGAGGAGGAGGGGAGAAAGCTAAAGGATAGATCAAAAGCGGGGAAAGTGAGAGAAAAGAGTGAATCGGAGGCCACCGGAGGAAATCAAAGCCGCGACCGCCGATCAAGAGCTAAGCAACCACCAGGAGGTGTTTCTGGAGCAAACCACCGCCACCATTGGATTCCTCACCCTCGATAACCTAGGATTCGACACCTCACCCGCTGCAAAAGGCCGCCGGAACGCCATCAACGAGCACTCTCCGCCGTCGTGTTCGACCGATCCGACCTGACCCGATTCAACCCAATTTGACCCGACCCGCGCACCGACCCGGATCTAGGTAAGTCGGATTTTCCGGATTTCTTGATTTTTTAATTATTTTTATTTTGTTTATTTATTTCGATTTTGTTATTTATTTATTTATTTATTTGTTAGTTATTTATTTATTTACTTATGTATTAGTTATATTTCAATAAATAGAAAAATGCTAGGAATTAGATTTTTTAGGATTTAATAATAAAAATAATAAAAATAGAAAATATATATATAATCAAAATAATAAATAATAAAAATGTAGAAAAATAATAAAGATATTAAAAAAAATTTAAACTTTAAAATAGGATAAATGAGAACCTAGGAGGAAAATTTTAAAATTATGAAAAAAAATAATAAAAAAATTATAAAAATAATAAAAAATTATAAAAATTATAAAAATCATGAAAACTAATAAAAAATCATAAAAATAGTAAAAAATCATAAAAATTACAAAAATTAATAAAAATTAAAAAAAAATGAGTTTTATCACTTAGAAAAATCATTTTCTCAAATAAATCCAAAATTGATGTTTTCCTTTAGAATTATTTGCAAAAAGTCACATTAAAGCTTAGGCTTAGATTTTTTTATAAAAATCCAAAAAATGGTAAAAACATAAATCAAAAGAGATTTCAAAAAATTAAAATCCACAAACTCACTAAATATTTTCACGAAAAGCGAACTACGACTTGTTTGGTCCTGAATAGCAGGTACGTAGGCACCCATTTGGGTCAACCCATAAAATGAAATAAAAAATTATTTTTTCAAATAACTCATTCAAAAACACAAAGCAACGGAAACAAAATAAAAGACATTTCTAAATAGAGATAATTTTAGGAGATTAGGTGGTAACCGTAAGGTTTTAATAGGTTAGCCTCCGAACTTAGAAACTCTGGTTTTCTTTTTTCTCTTTTCACCAAAAACGAGAAGAGGAAATCACGACGACTAGTGGTCCAAATTAAGACTAATCCGCTCCTTTACTCTTAATTCAATCTTTCCCAACAACAGTTGGGTGGCGACTCCAAAATTAAACGAAATTCCTAACTCAAGTCAAGGATCTATATTAGATGAGCATAGGGTCTAGTCTAGATCGGATTAAGAATAGGAAAATTCAAAAATTAGACTCGACACTTAGAATATGAAATTTTATGCAAATATTGCCACTTGTATACATTCTATTCTAGCTCCCGAATTTCAATGATCCTTCTCCTAAGTTGAGAAAGTTTCTTATAAAGAGCCAAGTAAAAAGGATCTATTATTTTAAGATGGTATAATATTTAATATTATTATAATTAGAAAATATAAAATTTATATTAGTCAAGTTGGAAACATATGATACAAGATGTATACATGAATCAAGGAAGCTGTAGCTTGCAGGCTACTTGGCCAAAACAAGCAAGAATTTGAAATGGGTCAAAATATCGATATGATAGTTTTTTATTTAACATTTTTTCCCACATTTTGTTGACTATGAGGCCATCTTTTGAGATATACTTAGTCTCCTTTAAAATGAATGCACATCATGGCAATGTTTGTTAGAGTATTTGACCATTGGCTTTAGGCACATGTGATAAGATCACATTATACTTATATTTTCTTTTGGACTTATATTAAATTTATTTTAATATTATAAGAAAATATAAAGAAATGATACTTAATGGTATTTATTGTGAAAATACAGGTTTTGAGGACCCAAAAGTAAATTACAAGTTAATTGGAGGAGTTTTTCACAAAATTGAAGAAGTGAGCGAAGGATTGCACTGAAGGCCGCCGTCCTTGGGCCGGCCTACATTCAAGGCCGCCGGCCTTAAGCTGGCCTTTAAATCGGCATCAAAAAGAAGCAAAGCCGCCGGCCTTTAAGCCGGCCTTGAGCCGGCCTTCATTACTCCTCAGATATCCATTGCGAGAATCTCTCCAAAATCATATCTTAATTAATTTGCTGACTCAAATCCTCATCAGATCAACCTTATCCCCCTCCTCTTTGGATCTATAAATAGACCCCTTGTGTGAACCTTGGAAGCATCCTTTCTTTTGTTTAGAATCCCTTTTGCTTAGCATCCTTTGTTCTTCTTCTTTGTTTTAGCATCATTTGTCCTTCTTTTGAATCATTAGAATTTCCTTAGGTACTTTAGATTTTTCCAAAGTTTAGTTTGAAGGAAGAATGTCATTTTGTTGAAGTTTGCTTTCAATTGAAGAATTCAAGGAGTCATTTTGGAAGATTGAAGCTCTTGAAGATTATAACCATTGTTTCATTTACTTTATTTTCTTTTATGCCATTTATTAGTTTATTCTTGTTGTTTAATATGAATTCCATTGCACCTCTTTATTTCAATTGTTTTTATGCAACTCATACTATAATGTTCTAAATCATCCTTGTGGGAAATTGGATGAAACTCTAGAATGTTAAAAGGATAATTGTAGCCATGTTATGTAATTAGGAATTATTAAGATTATTCATGATTGCAATTCCTTTGATTTCAATTATAATCGGTCTTTGATTATAATTGTTAGAAATCCTTTTGATACGGGAATTGATTAGGATTTGTTAGGAATTCTTAATTAGATTGATTATCAATACGGGAGTTGCGATAATTGGTTTAATTAGAGTTTATGAAGGGCGCAATGCAATGTTTCTTGTTAATTAATCACTAAAGGATTAGGGTTAATTGATTTAGGGCATTAGTTGTTTATAGCATCGGGAGGTGTATGAACATAATTTTGATTCCTTGGTTAATTGGAGACGCGAAAGCCGACTAATTGATTTAAGGTCAACATCCCTAAAAAGGATTTTCTAAACTCACTTGAATAACCTTATAACCACTAGTCGACATAACTTGGTAGCAATTTGATTAACAAATCTAGGGTGAATTCTAATTTCCCTTGTTCATAATTGATAGATTCATCATAAAATTTTCCTTGTTGCTTTAGGTTAAATTTTTAGATTAGACATTTCAAAAACCCTTTTTAATCACCTAGATATTGATAAGAATTGCCATAGATCTAGTACTCTATTGGTTCCTCGAGGGATCGACAACCTTACTTTTCACCACTTTATTACTTGATACGACCAGTGCACTTGCTGCAATTTACACTCCCATTTTATATATATGTTCTGAGCATATCAAGTTTTTGGCGCTGTTGCCGGGGAACTAATAGATATTAGATTTCGTAATTCTGTTGGTAATTTAGGCACAATTATTTTGTTATTTAATTTTTCTTATCATTGTGTGATCATTTTCCATTCTCTTTAAGGTTCTTTTTATGCGCAAGAGTAGAAGTGCTGAACTTCTACCAATTAATCTTGAGATAGAACGCACCTTGCAACAACTTAGAAGAGAGCAGAGAAGAAAGGAAGAAGAGAACATGGCAGATGAGAACAACAATCAGATTCAGGGTGTTGGTAGAGCACTTCGAGAATACACGGTACCTGTTGTTTCAGGTCCTGCAATTAGAAGACCAACAATTCAGGCTAATAATTTCGAGTTAAAACCAGCACTCGTTCAAATGGTTCAATCAAATCAATTTGGAGGATATCCAAATGAGAGTCCTGATGAGCATATTGCAGTATTTCTTCAATATTGTAATACAGTGAAAATGAATAATGTATCTGATGATGTAATTAGGCTACAACTTTTTCCGTTTTCACTTAAGAAAAAGCTAGGGCTTGGTACAATTCATTGCCACAAGACTCTGTAACCACTTGGGTAGATCTCTCATCTAAATTTTTAAGGAGATTTTTTCCACCAGCTAGAACTGCTAAGTTAAGAAATGACATCTCAAACTTCAGTAAGTTTAATGGTGAATCACTTTATGAAGCATGGGAAAGATTTAAGGAGGCAATTAGAAAATGCCCCCATCATGGATTACCAGATAATCTCCTTATTGAGATATTCTATCTCAGTTTAGATGACACATTGAGATCTCTGGTAGATGCTGCTTCTGGTGGTGCATTAATGAGTAAGACATATGATGAGGCTAGTGCTTTGATAGATGAAATGGCCTCTAGTGCACATAACTGGCAACATGAAAGAGGTAAGTCTAGAGTGGCATCTGTCAATGATATGGACACCTTAACAGCTCAGATTTCTGCTCTTACCGCCCAGGTAAATAAACTCACCTCTACACCTTCTTTCAATGTTAATCAAATTTCTTGTTGTGAGTTATGCTCAGGACCACACTCAACTCTTGAGTGCCCATCTGGAAACTTTTCCTCCTCATCCCATGGAGAGCAAGTAAATTTTGTCAACAATTTCCAAAGAGGTAATCAAGGATCTTATTCAAACACCTACAATCCAGGGTGGTGTAACCATCCAAATTTCTCATGGAGAAATGATAACAATGCACTTAAACCCCCTGGATTTCAAAAGCAAGGTCCTAATCATAATACTACCCATCAACAATATCCTAATCATAATACCTCTTCTCAGCAAAGTCAGTCTAAAATGGAAGAACTCATGATAAGTTATATGCAAAAGACTGACACAATGTTGCAAAATCAACAAGCCACCATTAGGAATCTTGAAAATCAGCTTAGTCAAATGTCTCAACAGTTGAGTAATAGACCATCTGGGTCTTTACCTAGCAATACTGAGCAAAATCCTAAAGGTGTAAATGCTATTATGTTAAGAAGTGGTAAGGAATTGGTTGATAAGAAACTTGAGGAAGAGGAGGTTAACCTGGAAAAAGATAAAGGGAAACAAAAGGAAGAGGAATCAAAGAAAAATTCACCAAAAGTGAAAGCATATGTTCCTCCTATTCCTTTCCCAGGAAGGCTGAAGCAACAACAATTGGATTCACAATTTGCTAAATTTTTAGAAGTCTTTAAAAAATTGCAAATTAACATTCCTTTTGCAGAAGCACTTCAGCAGATGCCATCATATGCTAGGTTCATGAAGGATTTACTCACAAAGAAGAGGAAGATTGAAGGGAATGAACCGGTGATGCTTACAGGGGAATGTTCAATGATCTTACAGAATGATATACCTAGTTTGCCAAGAAAACAAAGAGATTAGGGGAGTTTTACTGTTCCTTGCACCATAGGCAATTTTCATTTTGATAAAGTTCTTATTGACTTTGGTGCAAGTATAAATTTAATGCCTCTATCTATTTTTAGGAAATTGGGACTTGGAGAGTTTAAGGGAACTCATGTTACCTTGCAGCTTGCTGATAGGAGCATCAAATACCCAAGAGGGATTGTGGAAAATGTCCTAGTGAAAGTAGATAAATTCATCTTTCCAGTTGACTTTATAGTCTTGGAGATGGAGGAAGATAAAGAGATACCCATGATCCTTGGCAGACCATTCCTTACAACAGGTAAAGCCTTAATTGATGTGGAACAAGGTAAGCTTACTTTAAGAGTTATGGATGAACAAGTCACGTTTAATGTGTATGAGGCTACAAAAAATTTTGATGACTGTAAATCCTGTTACACTATTGATAGTGTTGATGAGCTTTCCTCTGAGTTCATGGAAGAGAATGCAGGTGTGGACACGATGGAGTCAGTTCTTAGGGATTTAGATGATTGGAGTGATGATGAGGATGAACCCCAAGAAGAACGTGTTGAACAAGTGTATGAATTCAAGACTCGACACTATGAGGAGCTGGGGACCACTGAGAAGAAACCGATGCCATCATTGACACAATCCCCGGTGCTTGAACTTAAACCTTTGCCTGGTCATTTAAAGTATGCTTATCTTGGAACAAATGATACTTTGCCAATTATCATTTCTTCTTCTTTGACAGGTGATCAAGAGCAACAACTTTTGGATGTTCTTAGAGAACATAAGGAAGCTATCGGTGGACCATTGCGGATATTAAGGGAATTAGCCCTTTAATTTGTACTCATAGGATATTTCTTGAAGCTGAGTGTAAACCTACAGTACAACCACAAAGAAGACTTAACCCAACTCTTAAGGAAGTTGTAAAAAAGGAAGTGCTTAAATTGTTAGATGCAGGCATTATTTTTCCAATTTCTGATAGTAAATGGGTTAGTCCTGTCCAAGTTGTACCAAAGAAAGGTGGCATGACTGTGGTAAAGAATGATGCCAACGAATTGATCCCAACCCGTACTGTGACAGGGTGGCGAGTTTGCATAGATTATAGAAAATTGAATGATGCCACCCGTAAAGACCACTTTCCCTTACCTTTCATTGATCAGATGTTAGAAAAACTCGCAGGGCATGATTATTACTGTTTCCTTAATGGTTATTCTGGGTATAATCAAATTCATATAGCGTCCGAGGATCAGGAGAAAACCACATTTACTTGTCCCTATAGTACTTTTGCATTTAGGAGAATGCCCTTTGGTCTCTGTAATGCACCTGCTACTTTTCAGAGGTGTATGATGTCTATATTTTCTGACATGTTAGAGAATTTTATTGAAATATTTATGGATGACTTCTCTGTTTTTTGGGAAGTCATTTGAATCATGTTTGAAAAATTTAGGCTGTGTGCTCAAAAGATGTAAGGAAACTAACCTACTTCTGAATTGGGAGAAATGCCATTTTATGGTACGAGAGGGAATAGTGTTAGGTCACAAGGTGTCAGAAAAAGGGATTGAAGTTGACAAGGAAAAAGTGGAAGTAATAGAGAAGTTGCCACCACCCACTTCAGTAAAAGGAGTCAGGAGCTTCTTAGGACATGCTGGCTTCTACAGGAGATTTATCAGGGACTTCTCTAAAATCTCTAGACCTCTGTGTAATTTACTTGAAAAAGATTCTACTTTTGTGTTTGATGAAAATTGTTTGCAGGCATTCAATATATTGAAGGAGAAGCTCAGCTCTGCACCAATGATTGTTGCACCAAATTGGGAGATTCCATTTGAGCTGATGTGTGATGCTAGTGACTATGTCGTGGGGGCAGTACTAGGACAAAGAAGAGGTAAGATCTTTCATGCTATATACTATGCAAGTAGAACCTTGAACGAGGCCCAGAAAAACTATGCCACAACAGAAAAAGAGCTATTAGCAGTGATATTTGCATGTGACAAGTTTAGGTCTTACTTGATAGGTTCTAAAGTAATAGTATACACAGATCATGCTGCTCTTAAGTATTTATTTGCTAAAGCTGATGCTAAACCCAGGTTAATTCGTTGGATTCTATTGCTGCAAGAATTTGACTTAGAAATTAAGGATAAAAAGGGAAGTGAAAATGTGGTTGCTGATCATTTATCACGTTTGGAATATGATTGTTTAGAACCACCCATCAATGAAAAATTCCCTGATGAACATTTGCATGCAATAGACATCCATGAATTACCTTGGTATGCCGACATAGTTAATTACTTGGTTAGAAAAATCATACCATATGGTTTGTCATTCCAACAGAAAAAGAAATTTTTGCATGATGTGAAGTATTATTTTTGGGATGAGCCGTATTTGTTTAAATCCTGTGCTGACCAAGTAATTAGACGATGTGTGCCTAAAATTGAATAGCTTAGCATAATACAGCACTGTCACTCCAAAGAAATAGGAGGTCACTTTGGGGTAGAAAGAAACGCAGCAAAAATTTTATCTTGCGGATTTTATTGGCCCAGTTTGTTTCATGATTGCAGGAACTTCATTATGACTTGTGCTCAATGCCAAAAGACTGGCAATATTTCAAGAAGACATGAATTACCACAAAATAATATACTTGTAATTGAACTTTTTGACGTTTGGGGAATCGACTTTATGGGTCCTTTTCCCTCATCTTTTTCAAAAAAATATATTCTTTTAGCTGTTGATTATGTTTCGAAATGGGTAGAGGCAGTTGCTCTACAAACTAATGACAGTAGGGTTGTCATTAAATTTTTGAAAAAGAATATATTTTCAAGATTTGGGGTACCTAGAGCTATAATAAGTGATGGGGGAACACATTTTCGTAACAGGCAATTAGAGAAATTATTATTAAAATATGGAGTTACCCACAAAATTGCCACCCCTTATCATCCACAAACATGTGGACAGGTTGAGGTATCCGATAGGGAAATTAAGCGAATCTTAGAGAAAACTGTCAATGCATCCCGAAAGGATTGGTCTTTAAAACTTGATGATGCATTGTAGGCTTATAGAACAGCTTTTAAAACACCTATTGGAATGTCCCCCTACAAGATTGTTTATGGTAAATCATGTCACCTACCCATGGAGCTTGAGCACAAGGCATACTGGGCCATAAAATACCTTAACTTTGAGTTGCAAGCTGCAGGTGAAAAGAGGTTGCTCCAATTGAATCAAATGGCCAAGATGAGAGAGGAAGCATATGAAAATGCGAGAATTTACAAGGAGAGAGCAAAGCGATGGCATGATAAGAACATCTTACAGCGGGAGTTCTTGCCTGGTCAAAGAGTCTTATTGTACAACTCTCGATTGAAGCTATTCCCAGGTAAGTTGAAATCACGATGGTCTGGACCATTTGAAATTGTTAATGTGTTTCCTTATGGTGCAGTTGAGTTGAAGGCAGAAGACAATCGTACTTTCAAAGTAAATGGTTATCTTCTCAAACATTACTATGAAGGGGAACATGTTGAAAGAAATGCCACAACTATGGATTTAGGAGATTCAAGAACTTGAACTGGAAAAGTCGGGCTAGCGACTATAAACTAAGCGCTTCATGGGAGGCAGCCCATGCTCAAAAAGTATATACACTAGTGTTGTTTAAAAAAAAAAAAAACTAATTCAAGGCTGGATAAGAGCTGCCGGTGCATTCAAGACACTCCAAGGATGACAGACATTTTAGGAGGAATTTTCTTCCTGATGAACAATTTTATACCAGGGAAGTACCAGTATTTCAATTTCTGCATTAACATTCGTTTCCTTAATTTTGTGATATATTAGGAACAATGAGGACATTGTCCAATTTAAGTATGGGGAAGGGATTATAAATGTAGAAGTATAATGATTGCACACATCATGAGCTTACAAATCCCATGCATGAGCTTACAAATCCCATGCTTTATTTATGTCCTTAAGTGTTTTCAATGAAATCCTAAAATTGAATTAGATTGGTGCCCTACTCGCCAATTGTTGTGACTAGTTTACATAGTTAAAATTTAAGAGTAAAATCTTTAGAGAACGGGGTTTACCCTATGTTTAGCCTTTGGACTTGAGATTGAGTCCTTAAGTTGAAAAAACAAGCAAGTTTACTTCAAGGAAAAATTGGTTGGGATAAATCTCTCTTGAAATTTCTTTGAGAATACCTTAACACCTAGTGAAAGAGGTAAAGGAAATATTTATCTTAGTGATCCCTTAAAAAAAAAAAAAGAGCCTTTACTCCAATAACTCAGGAAAGTGAGTTAAGAGTATCCAATATTAAATGTTAGTGTGAGGAAGAGTTCGTAGGGGTCCCTTTAAAACCTGGTCACTTAGGCGATGAGCCTAGGATGTGCCGACTCAATGAACTCACAATAACGAGAAGGGCGGAAAGGCAAAAATTTAGTACCTTAATGAAAGTCAGGTTGACATGGGCGAGCTTTGGTCCCTCAGAAGAGTGAAGTCTCACTCCGCTGCCAATCAAGGCAAATAAAACAAAAAAAAAAAAAGAAAAAAAAAAGGGAGAAATTATAGGAAAAAATGGATACCATATGCTTTCACTCCTTGTTATCTTGTTTAGAGAAGTAAAATTGAGGGAGATGATACTTGCTAATAACCAATGAAGTTTAAATGAATGTTTTTCCTTATAGACTAAGTATTGTTTTCTATTGTTAAACACTGGGATTAAAAATCTGTTGTATTTAGATTAACTACTAAATTTCAACTAAGATATACTAGTTACAAATTTCAGTATGGTTAGAACAATGGGCACCAGAAGTTCAATGATGGATTTCTCTTGTTTAAATCAATTATTTTGCTTGAGGACAAGCAAAAGTTCAAGTGTGGGGATGTTGATAAGATCACATTATACTTATATTTTCTTTTGGACTTATATTAAATTTATTTTAATATTATAAGAAAATATAAAGAAATGATACTTAATGGTATTTATTGTGAAAATACAGGTTTTGAGGACCCAAAAGTAAATTACAAGTTAATTGGAGGAGTTTTTCACAAAATTGAAGAAGTGAGCGAAGGATTGCACTGAAGGCCGCCGTCCTTGGGCCGGCCTTGAGCCGGCCTTATAAACCGGCCTCAAAAAGAAGCAAAGCCGCCGGCCTTTAAGCCGGCCTTGAGCCGGCCTTCATTACTCCCCGGATATCCATTGCGAGAATCTCTCCAAAATCATATCTTAATTAATTTGCTGACTCAAATCCTCATCAGATCAACCTTACCCCCCTCCTCTTTGGATTTATAAATAGACCCCTTGTGTGAACCTTGGAAGCATCCTTTCTTTTGTTTAGAATCCCTTTTTCTTAGCATCTTTTGTTTAGCATCCTTTGTTCTTCTTCTTTGTTTTAGCATCATTTGTCTTTCTTTTGAATCATTAGAATTTCCTTAGGTACTTTAGATTTTTCCAAAGTTTAGTTTGAAGGAAGAATGTCATTTTGTTGAAGTTTGCTTTCAATTGAAGAATTCAAGGAGTCATTTTGGAAGATTGAAGCTCTTGAAGATTATAACCATTGTTTCATTTACTTTATTTTCTTTTATGCCATTTATTAGTTTATTCTTGTTGTTTAATATGAATTCCATTGCACCTCTTTATTTCAATTGTTTTTATGCAACTCATACTATAATGTTCTAAATCATCCTTGTGGGAAATTGGATGAAACTCTAGAATGTTAAAAGGATAATTGTAGCCATGTTATGTAATTAGGAATTATTAGGATTATTCATGATTGCAATTCCTTTGATTTCAATTATAATCGGTCTTTGATTATAATTGTTAGAAATCCTTTTGATACGGGAATTGATTAGGATTTGTTAGGAATTCTTAATTAGATTGATTATCAATACTGGAGTTGCGATAATTGGTTTAATTAGAGTTTATGGAGGGCGCAATGCAATGTTTCTTGTTAATTAATCACTAAGGGATTAGGGTTAATTGATTTAGGGCATTAGTTGTTTGTAGCATCGGGAGGTGTATGAACATAATTTTGATTCCTTGGTTAATTGGAGACGTGGAAGCCGACTAATTGATTTAAGGTCAACATCCCTAAAAAGGATTTTCTAAACTCACTTGAATAACCTTATAACCACTAGTCGACATAACTTGGTAGCAATTTGATTAACAAATTTAGGGTGAATTCTAATTTCCCTTGTTCATAATTGATAGATTCATCATAAAATTTTTCTTGTTACTTTAAGTTAAATTTTTAGATTAGACATTTCAAAAACCCTTTTTAATCACCTAGATATTGATAAGAATTTCCATAGATCTAGTACTCTATTGGTTCCTCGAGGGATCGACAACCTTACTTTTCACCACTTTATTACTTGATACGACCAGTGCACTTGCTGCAATTTACGCTCCCATTTTATATATATGTTCTGAGCGTATCAACATGCCATGCTGTAGCTTCATTGGCACAAAACCTCATCTAGGGTTAGCAATTCATTACTAAGTGTTAACAACTTCAATTCCAGTTTCCCTAAGCACATAATGGGATAACTTTGGTGGTAGTCACCTTTCTACACATTCAAAAAGGGCTTTCAACGTAGCACTTTCATAAGTGATATACCGATACTCACTCCATGGTAACCAAGTAGACCACTCATTAGGTTGCTTTGATGTAAAGCAACACAAATATGTCTTTAAGCAACAACTCAGAACCTCAGTTTAGCCTTCAAATTTTAGATGATAAGTCGTAATCATTGCTAGTTTAGTCCCTTGGAGCTAAAATAGCTCTTGTAAAGATCTCAACTAAACTCCTAACCATATAAGGATGTTTCACTAAAATAAAATGGCTATGTGGTGAAGCAATCAACTACATCAAATCCTTCTAATTTAGGTGAACCCGCAATGAAATCCTTACACCATGCTCGAGGAGGAATATGCAAGGGTTGTAATAAATCTGCTAGTGTTATGATTTGATATTTGGCTTGTTAACACACATCACATTTTACTATAAAATTGTAGATAATTTTTCTAATACCTTATGTAAATGAAGTCTCGCATGAATTGTAGGAGATATTAAATAGTAATATATAAAACCAAATAATGAATAATATGTTACAACTAACTATAAACTTTTGGATTATGTAGTTGGAAAAGGCTTATGAGTATTTGTTAGCTTGATTATTGGTTACTTACAAATAGTATTACAATCGACCCCCTACCATAAAGGTGGGAGCAATTTAGTTCGATACGATTCGCTTCTTGAATCAAACAGAATCGTATATTTTTTTCAATCCATTAGAAAATTTTGAAAAAAAAAAAAAGGGTTTGATTTAGTTTGGTTCATGGTTCAAACCATTTTTACATGTGTTATTAATTGTTTTTTATATATAAGTCAATAAATTAAGGAAAATTATAATTCATGTAAATATAATAATAGATTACTTGATGAAAACCAAATAAACTAAGAAATTGAATAAGTAATATGGAATTCTTTTTTTAGTTATACATTATCTAAATTTTCACTACCATTTTTTCTTTATTTCTTACAATTCTATTTGTAATTTTTTTTCAAATTTTAAAAGAAAAAAAATTCTATTCAATTTATAATTTTTTCAAACTTAAAAAGACAGTTTGAACCTAATTTATAATTTAGTTTGATCCAATTCGATTTGTAG
>JBBMOL010003647.1:0-14808 GCA_037954665.1 Laguncularia racemosa | reverse complement strand
GGAATGATTTCTTTTTCCCTTTTAGCCAATCAAAACTACAAGCAAAACCCTAATGTTTTTTGACCTATAACTTTGTATGGCATGTATTATATTATTGCATAATAAGAATTGTAAAAAATATATCATATCATATGCAATATAAAATACTTGAGGATTACATCGAGTAAACCTCGATGAAATAAGACCGAGATAAGTAGTACTCCATAATGTGTTGTATTTGTGTTATGGTCTCATTGTAAAATTGTTGTGGTGTGTGCTATAAATATATATAGTTATGTGTATGTGTGGAGTCCTAGTCGCTGTCCAAATATACAAATATATGTATATATATACAATTGCGTGGGTTGTGACATTCTTCCCTTGCGTTGCTGGTCTCCTTGTTTCTTTTTTCTTTTTTTTTTACTCTAGGCGTGAATGCAATCAGCAGGGAAGAATTGTATATGTATAAGCACATGATTTTGAGGGAGGTTGAAAGTGAACCGTTGGACGTCATTGCTGCCCTTTGCCGTGAAGAAAATAAAAACCATGTTTGTGCGTACATATTATGGCAGATTGCAAGGACGTAGAAGCCATATGAAGATGCTGTTGCGGTGAATAAATATATGTATATGTATGTGGGCACATGCGCATTTGTTGGATTGGGAAGTTAGCGGGAATGCTATATAGATATATGTTTATATGTAGGATGAAGAAGTAGGAAATGGAAATTCAACTTAAGTACGTGGCTACATAATGACATAAAGATGAAAGTGGGGATTATGTTGATGATGGATTGGTCATGAGCTTGTGTGTTGGGAAATTAGAAGAAGGATGAAAAGAATCCATGAATGAGGATACAAGATAATATGTAGAAGCATATAGGTGTTAGATCTATCCCATGATATGAGTATGTATGATTTTACTAGTAGTAGGAATGAAATATACAATGGCATGTGTATTGTTGTGGATCATGGCAGTTAGTGTAAAAAATGTAGACATGCATAAATGTGCATTACAAATTATGGAAGAGAAATTCTAGGCTTTAATGATCTAAGTCTTTGTATATATATATACGTATGTGTGTGGTGTCCAAGTGAGGTGGAAAGATAAGAGGATGCATGTGACATATGTTATGGGTATATAAATATGAGATAGGAAGAGTGGTATTGCGTGATCTCAATTACAACATGCATAAATCCTTTTGAGATGTATATGCCATAGTAGGTATGTGAATCAAGATCAACAATTATATACCTATGGTACTGAGGTAAGCATATTCGAGGATAATACATGGAGTTATAGTCACAAAAGTAAAGTATAGAGGGGAAATGGGAATAGAGGAGTGTAACGATGGAAGTTGTATTAGTACTCCTTAGCTTATCTATATATATATCACGTCTACTGTATATGTGTTGTTTTCTTGTTTGTGTTAAGTTATGCCTTGCTCCTAGAATGGTTTCGTGTGTTGTGATTGATTTGTTCACATGATTAATGATTGCACTTATACTTGATGGTATGAGAACCCTCAAAACTTAATTAATTATGGGATCTAATTAAAAACTTGACATGCATTTTCACGAGACATGTGCATGAGATTGAAGGCCATCACTACTACAGGATGTGTCGAAAGTGATCAAGAGAATCATTATTCTGCCAAGTGTGAACTAAGTGATTAGGAGATTGTCGCACCTTGACGATTCTGAGTCCGGCCTATCTCTTGAGGGTGTAAATGCTCGGTGTATTGAGGCACCTAAGCCTAAAACATTAAAGCTAAAACACGACTTAATTAAGTGATAAGAATAATAAAGATGCAAGTAAGACCCGGGCACTAATGGTGGCTTTAGAATCCCCAACCTAAGGTCAAAGAGGGCGTAAACCCTAGACTTCACGTCAGTTACCGAAAGACCATGTGAGATGTTGCATTCATGTGTTTATTCATGCATAGCACTTGTTTGATAACTTGTTTGAATTTTGTTTGTGTTTGTTGCAACATTGAAAGATTGCACCCTATCTCACTAAGCTTTAGCTTACCCTCCTATAGACTTTGTTTTGCAGGTAAAGACTACCTAAACTTCATGATGAACCAATGAACCAAGGTGAGTACTCATTTCGCCAATGGTGGGCTTGGTCGTAGAAAGGACGTGAGCCTTAGATTTAATGTAGACATCTTTAGGATGGATCTTTTGTTTTGTAATTGATGAAAATTTAATTGAGTGGCCTACTATGGTCTTGGGTGTACCTATTGTGGTGAAATGGGACTTATCTAAGGCCCAGTAATGTTTTATGTAATTAATTATCTTGCGAGCAGGGAATATGATTACTCTAATGAACAAGTCAACGTTGAAGATAGGACGTTTCGCGGTTGCTTAACAAGGGTTAAGCGATCGTAGCGGTTGTCATGAGAGGCCCTTAGAGTGGGGCGTGACAATTTACCTAATAACAAAATGAATAACATAAATTACAACCCTTACTCAAGACAACAAAAAGGAATAATTAAGTAGGCTAGCAAATAATATAGGCTCAAATAGACCTTAACATATATAATCAAATCACCAATGTGATAATATATAGAGGTGGGGATAGCTTGGTTTCAACTTGTGAACAAGTATCGAGTTGCGGTGACAAGTCCAAAAAACAAGCACGCCTGTGTGGGTCCTTTAAAGGTAACTAATGAAAATTTATAAAAGATTATTGATTATTGAAGGGAAGAAATTATAAAATAAAATAAAAAATTGAATTTAAACACATAACATTAAATTTAATTAAAGTATAGTGAAGGTTTAAACTATTTCTATATGAACTAGAAAAAAAAATATTTCATATTCATCATTAACAACACAATATATATGTATATATATTTGATGTTGGTCTAGTTGGATATCTATAAAATTTCATCTAGGGCTAGGGGGAAAAAAAAAAAATGACCAAACCGTGAACTAAACCAGCAAATCATCTTTTTATGTTAAAAAAAATATAAACCAAATCAAACCGTTTTTATTTTGAGATTCAAAAACATTAAGAACCAAACCAAACTATAAAAAGTAAAAAAAAAAAAAATAGTGGTGAAAATCTCAAGAATATATGACAAAAAAAATGATTTTATGTTACTTATTCAATTCTCTCTCTTATTTGGTTTTCATCAAGTAACTTACTATTTTTTTATTTCACATTTTTACTTATTGACTAAAATAAAAATCATAATTACTTTAAGGGAAATAGTAGTACCCCCTTAAATATATCAAATATGTATTGAAAATGGTAAGCAATATCAAAAAAATAATAATAAATTAAATATCTTTTATGACATGTACAATTTTTAATGACTTATTGACTATATATATATATATATATATTAACTACACCTGTAAAAATAGTTTGAACTGTGAATCGAACCAAATGTTTTCTTTAAATTAAAATAAATTAAGAGCTAAACAATATGGTTAAATTTGATTTTGGAAAAAATAAAAGAAACCAAACCAAATTGAGTCCACCCCTACTTTCATTTAAGAAAGTTTCTATTTTGTAGCAATATTTGTAAGAGCCACAAATGCACTTAGGCTATCAGGACTCATTTGAAAGGTAAGCTAGAGTGGTAACTCCAAGAACCTAATCAACCTCTAGATACAAGGATTAATTGGATCTATCGACTAAATCAAGTAGATTAGGGCTTAAGGAACTAATTATGCCATTAAACAAGTGAGTCGATAGTAGAATTAACCTAATTAGAAAAGGAGAAACTAAAAAAAAATAAATCTAGCCTCATTTTAAAATAAATTTAAAATTAAGTAAAGATTGGATATTTTTTTTTAATTTCATTGAAAAAGTTTTTTAAGTATTGGGGAAAAGAGCTATTTAGTGCAAATTTTAAACTATAATAATTGAGAAATGGGCCCAAAGAACTATTTGTAAAAGTCAAGAGTTTAGAAATTTTAAAACAATAAGGCATCACCAATGATAAATGTGACAAAAAGTAATAAAAAAAATAAATTGCCTAAAAGTAAAAAGTAAAAATATTTTTGGAAAAAATATTTTAAAATTTAATAAAATAGTAAAGTAAAAAAAATTTAAAAAACCAAGGTAGAAGACATGTTTTTTAGCATTAAACATCAAAGCAATTAAACATGTCCAAACAATAAAAAAAATTTATTTTTTAGAATAAAGAGGCAAATGCTAAAATATAACAAATTACCACATAAAAACCCCCCTAAAGTGTCAAAAGAATATCAAAAGGGAAATTCATTTATGGGGGAAAAAAACCTATGCATGGGCAAAGAAGATATCCAAAAAAGTCAAGCAACAAAAGGAATATATCTACAAAATTTTGGGTTTTTTGCAAAAAAAATCTATTTTGTCCCAAAATTTATTCAAAAAAGAATTAAAATCAACTATGTATTCAAATTCATGAAATTTTAACACAAAAGTTTTAATGTGTCAATAACATATGCTAATTTTCATATTTTTTTCGCCCTTTCCACTAATTAAAAAATTAAATTTTTAAAGGTCGATCAATTTATTATAAATATTGCCTCGCATACCCCTTCATTCCTCTCCACACTCAAGTGTAGGCTAATTAAATAATTAATTTCTAGAAAAATAATTATTTTTATATCTTTTATCATTGCTTATTTTGACTATATTAAATGAAAATTGGGCAAATACTCTTTTAACCTCTTTTATTAAATTTTGTTAATGCTAAACAAATTCATTGCTACAGATGTTTACGAATTCCTTAAAAAAAAATGCTTTACATGATTTAATATGAATCCATATAACAAACAATTTTTGGTGCAAAAAGACTTTAGTTTGTCCTTAAAAAAAATATAGTCATTTTTCTTAAGGTTGGGGATCTCAATAGACGATTTTGAGCAAAAGCAATCATTTAACAAAAATACATTATTTTCTTATGAAATTTTTTGTCATCTACATGCCCATAATGCAAATCCACTTCAAATAAATTTCCTTTTCCATAACTTCATAAGGTTAGAAAAATTCAGTCGAAAATATTATTTCATCTCACCATAACAATAAGTCCGTTAAAATATTAATTAAAATTTACAAAATACTGGGCAAAATTTCAAATTTTTTTACACTTTTTCTTTCTCACAACTTAACCATTTCCAACACATATCAAGAACTATTTTTCATAAAAAAGAATAAGCTTTATCTAATCTAAAAATAAAAAACTATCGCAACAAAAGATCTTGTAGAACCTTTTTAAACCTTTTAAAGATTCTAGGTTTTTCCATTTTTATCACCTAACTTAATTATATTTTGTAGGGTTTTTTTGGGATACCTAAGCGGTCAAGCACCTCAAAATCATCCAAGAGGCTTGCTTCAAAAAATTCTATTTTTAAAACAAAAGGGTTTTATGTCGTTTTTACTGCTTATAGTTTTTAATTAAATTCTTTTGTGGCCTTAATTGTTGTAGCTAAGTCCACCTAGTTGGTTTTTATTTGTTGTGACATAAGTGTGGAATGCTAGCTATTTTGATTACCCAAGTTAAACCACATTAAGAATTAACTTGACCTAATAAATTGAACATGCTTACATCCTTTGCATTATCCCATTCTCATGCATACTAAACATGCCCTTAGGTGAGGTACAAATGATTATCTTCTTCCCCCCCTGCGAAACTACATGATTGGAGGGGAAAATCACCGCTTAGGTTGGAAGCCATCATGGGGATGGTTTCAAAAAACGTCTTTAGGTGGACAAGGGATTCTTTGCATAGCCCTAATTTTTAATGGGGGTTTTGCTATTGTTTTTGGTTATGGAAATTTCTTGAAACCCATATTAGAATGGGGTTTTAATTTTTCTCCAATCTCAAACGTCCAAACAAGGGTCTTGCGAATAGTATTTGTTTTTTGCAACGTCCCTTTAAAGGACATGGTGCTAATTGTCTATGATTCCCTAATATATAATTTTTTTTCCCCTTAATGGACTAGAAAAACATCTTGCGGATAGTATTTGATTGTTGCATTGCACTTTAAGGGAATTGGTGTATTTCAGTGTTTCCCCTAATATATAATTTTTTTCCCCTCCCCCACTTACTAAGAAACGTGATTTCACTCATCCTTACTGGGGACCTTTGTAGGATTCACAAAAACACTTGGATAAAAAATGTTTAGCAATTAAAAGTACTTAGGCCAAAGGGGAAGGGGGTATAAATGATTTAATTTGCTAAGCTAATTATAGGAGTGTAACTTAGCTAATTAGATTTTGTAAAAGATAAAATTTCTTTTGTATAAAAACAGTTCTTCAAAGTTTAAGAAGCATTATTTCTTATGTTTAAATTGTGGTTGGGGTTTTGGGCTTCTATTTATGCTACTAGGGGGGAAATTGAGGGCCTTTATGTTACTAATGGTTAATGGGAACTATTGACCTTATGCTATATTATTTGTTAGAATGCAGGGGCAAAAATTATATGGTTATACAACTTGGGTTGACAATATGGGACTTACTATTTATACTTTTTAGTTTGTCCCACATTGTTAATATTTTTTAAAATTTTCTTTTCATGATATCAATTTTCCCTATATGTTGTTATAGATGTAATATAATAGTATACATAACAATTATATAAGAAAATGTTTATTGTTGACAACCTTTTACAGTATTAGATTACTAATGGGTTTGTTTATTATGTAAAATTTTTAGTATATATAATAACAAAATTTAAAAAAATTGTATATTGTTAATAACCTTTTACAATATTGATTACTAATGTGTTGCTTATTATGTAAAATATAGTATACTAATAACTAAAAAAAAAAAAAAGTTTTTGGATTTTTTTTTTATATATTAAACTTTAATATGTAGACATATAATATCTAAAATTTTCTTTTAATTATAAAAAAAATTTAAAATACTTTTTTGTTATCTTCATCTACAATATAAATTTAAATTTATAATGTGAAATGATAAATTCATAAAGTTTAAATTTTCCCAAAAGGTTTAAATTGAATTGGTTTCAAAAACTTATCTCGAGAAGAAGTATGAAAAAAAAAGAAAAAAAAGAAACTTGCAAAAATGTAAGGAAAAGGGAAGTACGAAAAAGGCCTTACGGGTTTTTCTTGGTGTACATGGCCAATATGCGACTTCAAATAAAATTATGATACAGTTTTTTTTAAAAACTATGATACCACATAAAATTTTCCCAAAACTTTTACTACAACTTTATTTAAAAATCCCCCTAATCGACTTATTCAAATTTTTTTTTTCTGTGCATGGTTTTCCCTATTCTGAGTTAAAAAAATCGCCACATCGTAAAATATTTTTTTACTTCTAGTTGAAAAACCCCTGTATTTTCAGGGAAAGGTAAGCAAAAATGCAATGATCTACTCTATTAATCCTCATCTGATTTTATCTGTCTCGATTTATAACCCAAAAAGTACACTATTTGCTCAAGAAGCATTTAAAAAGCCATTTTGTGGACAAAACTAAAAAGAAAAATACAATATTGCTTTTTTTTTTTTTTCATTTGAATAATATAATTTTTAAATTGTGTAAAATAATCTACCGGGGGCAGACCAAAAATTTTTTTTTGCAATAGGTAATCTTAAAATGCTTGTTTTCCCTAATATTTTCCCTCATTCGCTAAAAAACCTAACTGATTCAAGAGCTAGTTCAATATAGGCACTGCTCTACTTCAACAAGTGCTGCATAAATATTTCAAGCTTCAAACCCCGCAAGAAGAAAGTCATTATTGACAGTGAAATGGTTTTACCCATCCCAGCCAAAAAAAAGTTTTTCTTGCAATATAAATAATCTGCTGGCAAAGGCCACAACTTTTTCCCCTCCTTTACACTAGCAGCCCGAAATCTGAGCTGCAGGAAAAGCCAAAGAGATATGTGCCTGCCCGGGTCATTTGGATTAAGGAAAAAGGCGATTTTTTTCGTCCACTGTCTTACTCCAACAAACATGGCATGCCAAATCAACTGAATGGAATTTCCTTGTGTGGTAAGCCAAATTATAGGTGACACAACACAAACCCTATATACCCCGAGGAAAGAACAGTAATCGACATCAAAAAGCTATGGATAAAATTTTGATTAAAAAAAGTTGGGAACCCCGGAAAAAGATAACAAAAGGTTCACATGTAAAAATCCTTCCGGAACACCTTCTTTCTTTTTGAACATCACCTTGTCCTTAGCCTTTTGAAGTCCGAATGAGTCACCTGAAGAAAGGAGGTAATGTAATCATCAAATTACTTTCCCCTTTCTACAGGGAGGACTTAATTGAGCAAATTTCAAAATGTATGCTCCACCCTAGATCTAAAAAAAAAATATGATGCCAGTGCCGACAAAAAATTTCACTAGATAAAAAAGTTCTTTTTAAGTCCCCCAAAACAGAAACCCTCCAACAATCAACTCCAAAACTCCCATCCCTTGAAGAGGGAAAAAAAAAGTCTCAGTTACAGCACAAGTTCATAGTTTAAAAGCAAAAGCAGATTGACCATGTTAAAGTGGGGCACTCTCAAAGAAGCTCTTTCTCAAAAGAGAGTAATATCATCTTCCCTCTCTACTTTTTTTTTTTTTTTTTTTTTATAAAACCCCCTCTCTACTATTTGCTAAAATATCTTTTAGCAAGTTTCTCTTTATAGGGGGGGGACAAGATAAAAACACCACATCAAATGAAAAGGGTTTCATGTACATGTGTGCTATTGTACACAAACAAATAACAAAACCCAATTATTTCTGTATAGTCATATCATAAAAGGAATTGAAATACACTTCAGAGCCAGAGAATTTATCACAGAAGCAGAATTGTCCACCATCACTACATAGACCATATGATAGCACCCAATCTACTAAAAACCTCAGCCCTGACGAAAGAATGCAGTCAGTGATATAAATCATCTTATTGGGGAATTCAGGTAATACTAATGGATGGAGTTACCCTCTTTGAGGGCAGCAAATGAATGAAAACTCGGTTACAAATTCGATTGCTCCGTGGATAGACCCACCAGCCTCCAAAAGCAAAGAAAACAAGACCAGGAACATGCACATGGCCTTATGAAAATCTGTTGCATCTTGATGCAGAAGTAAACTTGAATTACCCACACAAGTAAGTTAAAAATAAAATGGCCATGATAACAGCATGGTGTCATGGTTGCATTTGAAACTACATTGTAAATTTCAGCTTAGAAAACCATGTGATAATATACTTATAAACTACATGATAATATCATGTGAAAATCATTTGAAACTACATTGTAAACTTGAATATACTTATCCACGAGATTACAACCAACATGAAGTGGTGATGTCACATCAAATACAGATATATAAAAAAAAATATGCGTATCTACATTTTGCACCGGTGTTTGACACACCCTCCTATAATGAGAAAAAATCTGCAGAGCCTCTTAACAAGACAAGAAATATCAAAGGCAGGAAAAGGATCCATAAACCTAGCATCTAGTAAGGTGGATATCCATCAATATGCATTAACGCTGGTTGGTTTCATGGTACCATTACATTCTCATGAAAACGCTGTAGGGTTTAGATTGTGGTAATACAAAGATATCTGGCCATTAGTGTTTTATATTGCTTAATATTTTGAGTACGCCCCATTAAAGGTATGCTCTCTGAGAAGCCAGTATAACACTGAGACATCAGCAGTTGAGAATTAAAAAAAAAAATTTTTTTTTGGATAATTAGTTGAGAATAAATTAGGTTACATACATGATCTACCCAACATTTCAAATTAAAAACAGGAGTATTCACATACTTAACTATTCTCTAGACAACAAGAATAAACTAAGCCAGATATTCAAGGTATCATATTCATTGAGCTTCATATTAGATCATTATGATGCATTCCTAAATTACATGCTCTACTTTCTATAGTATGAATCATGGTATCATATTCATTGCGCTTCATATTAGATCATTATGATGCATTCCTAAATTACATACTCTACTTTCTATAGCATGAAGCAACTCTCAGTTCAAAGACAGTTGCCACATCTCAGGCTGTTGCTATGCTCACTGTTCCACTCATAAAGAGATCATGACATACATATTTTTCAAGGAACCTAACAGTTAGCAAAGAGTTCAAATGACCAATCAGACTTTCTTGAAAGCCAACAAAATAGTCAGTTATATTCTCACCTTCATACGGCGTTCTCTTAAAGCAAGCAGGCCTGCTTCAGTGCAAATAGCCTTAAATACAGCTCCAGAAAACTCATCCTTTGTCATAACAAATTCTTCTAAATTGACATCATCAGCCAACGTCATCCTTGATGTATGGATCTGCCATCAAAAAGAATCTTACAATCATATACAAAGGAAGTTGAGGATATTTTCAACAGTATAATGCTTTCTGGAATCATGTTAAGCACCTGGAAAATGCGCCTCCTGGTTTTGATATCAGGCAGAGGAAATTCAATCTTTCTGTCTATTCGACCAGGACGTAGCAATGCAGGATCAAGACTTTCAATTCTGTTTGTTGCAAGAATAACTTTGACATCTCCTCTAGAATCGAAACCATCTAACTGATTCAACAGTTCCAACATGGTCCTTTGGATCTCACGTTCACCACCAGAATGGGCATCGTACCTTATAGAAAATCTCTGTGAGATGCCTGGACTAAGGTGCTTCAACACACCTGTTTACTACAGAAAACTCAACTCACCTTTTTGTACCAACTGCATCAATTTCATCGATGAAGACAATTGAAGGTGAGAGTTCATCAGCAACCCTAAACAGCTCCCTTACTAACTTTGGCCCATCACCTAGGTACTTTTGAATCAGCTCACTACCAACAACTCGGAGAAAAGTTGCCGAGGTTGAGTTTGCGACAGCCTGGATGTGTACAGAATGCACAAGTGATCCTTAAGAATATGTAGCTCATGAAGCAACAAGAAAACAAATTCAAAGCAATTTCAAACTGAGATTTTGGCACTTTCTCAGTGAAGCTAAATTGAGATAAGGAAAAAGAAAAACAAGTGAATGCTCATCAAAAGAGACTACAAAACTCATAAACCTTTTCTTTTTAGGATAAATTCAAAACTCACAAAACCTGCATGTGCAGCAGCTCAAGGGCGGATGGGCTAATCCATTTTTTCTATGTTTGACATCTTTCTGAAACTACACAGCATATTATAATGCAAGACCAAGTTGATCAACTAGAAGCTTGGTTTCTTCTCTGAAACATAGCTTGGGAAATGGAAATGAAAATTGTACCTTCGCGAGTAAAGTCTTCCCAGTTCCAGGTTCTCCATACAATATGACTCCCTTTGGGGGCTTGATACCAATATCTTCATAAAGTTCAGGATGAGTGAGGGGAAGCTCAACTGCTTCTTTAATTTCTTGTATCTGAGCATCTAAGCCACCTATGTCTGCATATGATTCCAGAGGAGCCTTCTCAACCTTCATTACAGACACCATTGGATCAACTTCATCCTGGAGAAGCCCAACCACAGAAAGTACCTGAGAAAGAAGCATATAGGAAGTCATCTTCAACTATATCAGGAAGACAGCCACAACAGCTAAATTACTAGCCCTGGCAAGAACCTCAAACAAACAAACACCTATATGGGGATTGACACCACAATTATTATCCTCTTAAGTTTGATAGAACATATAGGAATATGGTTCTACTCAGCGTTCAGATTTTGTTAGTCTCAATGGTTAGCTTGACCACCAAAACGCTTCCAAAAATAGATGACATTCATCATCTACTTGGCACCTCCACACGATATGACATCAGCAGTCATGCCAGGTTTCTGCAGATACAACTATTAATGAAAAACCACAAAACCAAACGAAAACTACTAAATGAAAAATGAAAACAAGATAAACATTGTTGACTTAATCAAATTGTCAAGAGTGGGAGATTTGGAAACTCTGACGTAAAATTAGAAGAGTTAAGGGTATCATACCAGGACTACTAATGCATTGCTTTAATCATAAGACTCGCTTAAGTGCTTGATGTTCATCAATAGGTAGATTATACTTTATAAGGTATCCGCTTTAGAAAAAAGTACTCTATCTGCTCATCTACAATCCCCAAAAACTCGTAACTATTGATGTCTCCAATGACTGCCCTCTACTTAACTTCTTCCTCTTCTTTTTTTTTTTTTCCAAGTAAATGTCCTTTACTGAACATAACGTTGGAAAAGACGAAACTTACAACCTCTACAGCATCGAGAAGAAAACCCTCATTTCATACCAAAACCCTAATCTTCCATAGATATATATATATTATATATATAAAGACCAAAATAAACTCTTCAACACCAAAACCCTAATCTTCCACAATAGACAAACTTTACAGCATCGAAAGGAAAAAAAACCCTAACCTTATTGTGCATCAAGATAGCACAGCCAGGTTCAAGTTGATCCTTATCCACAAAACTTAAAATACTAACATAATACTCCGGACCAACCGAAGAACTCACTATCGCATGATTTTCATCGATCAATTCCTCCAAATTCCCTACACTCATCGGCGAACCCGTAAATCATCAACCTTGGATCGATCTTCTTCCGCTTTCTCTTCGGGGGGTTTCAATCTCTCCTGATTAGCTACGAATTCTTCTTCCATTAGGAGGTAGTCTTTGATTCGCTCCAGTTTTAGGAGCCGGAGCTTACATTTGGTTAGGGGGGTTACGGTTGGAAGACGAGCAGCGGCCTCAGGGCCTTTTTGTTTGCGCTGCTTGCGGCCGACGCGAGAGGGTGGGGCAGCAGGTTCGAATTTCTTGTCTTTCTTGTCGGCCCCGTCTTGCTTACGTTCGCCGGACTGGCGATTCAGTCCGCTGGTGTTCCTTGACCCATGTTGGATTTAGTAGAGAGAGAGAGAGAGAGAGAGGGCGGAGGGGGGAGGTGTGTGACTCGGGAAGTGGGAATAGTGAGTATATCGTATTACTATGCAGTTGGGTTGGATGAGAAACTGAGGTTGCTTTCGCTTTTCTTCCCCGTTGATAGAACTTAAAAAGGAGAACCAGAATGGCAATGTTTTCATGTATATATGCATATTTTTAAGCTACGGAAAAAAAGTACTAAAATATTGCATTTCTTATTGAAAATGACCACTAAATAGACCACGAACGGGACTGATCTCAGAAATGTCATGTGTCTTCGTGCATTCAATACTTGAACCTTAAATCAGTTTTAAAATCCATGTACAGCACTCAATTCTCTTTCACGACATCACTGATTGAGCTCAGTCATTAGGCTTTATTACTAGTCTCAAGGACTGCTTCATAATATTAAATTGGGTCAAAGACTCCTTTTTTTTTTTTTTTTGCCCTTTTTGGTAGAATTTAAATTTAGGATTATAATATTATTTTATATTTATTATTATTATTAGTTAATAACTTTTACGGAGTAAGTATATGATTCTATAGAACATCTATCCTATGTATCTTATACTTTTTTTTTGGTATGAGAAAAGGAATCAAGAAAGAATAAACCTGAAATAAAAGAATAAGATGAAAGAATTATAAAGGAATTTGATTCCTTCCCATGTGTGTGGTAATTAAGGCAAGCAAAATAGAATGAATTTTAAGGATTACAAAAGACAAAATAAAATGTATATAAAATTAGAAATATGCCCATAAAAAATGGAGAAATAAATAAGATAAACAGAAGAATTAGAAATACAACACTTCCTCCCATCTTCCTTTCGGTGGGATTAAAAACATGTAGAGCTTATGGTAATATTTCTTTCTCCATTCCTTCTTCCCTGATTCCCTTCTATAGTTAAACAATTGAATTAGGTTCTTTTTTCATTCAATCCTTTCGTTCTCTTTTCCTCTTCCCAATCATAATATTAGAGGTAAATACATAGTATGAAGATATGATACATACTCTACTATATGTAAAGCAGATTCTAGAAAATTGCACCTAAAAATATTAAGCCGGAACCCACTTAATCGAGCAAGTTTGAACAAGATAAAAGGTATAACCTCCAAATGATTGCAAAACGTATTTTCAGACTTTTTTTTTTACTATTTTTCTTTAGATGAAATAATTAAAAATATTTTTAAAATAACAAAATTGAAAAAAAAAACTCCTTTTTCATTTTTAATTTTTAAATATTTTGTTATACATTATTTTTCATTTGTTTTCTAAATTTTTTATTATTTTTAAGGACAAAATGATCATATTGAGATCTTAAAGCACTTTTTTTCAATATTCAATTATCTAAACATTCAATTTCAAATATAAAGCGATCAAGTACACATAAAAGCTACCACTAAGGGGTGTATTTGCAACTTGCCCAAAAAAAAAAAAATCTTAATAGGTTGCCTCCTGTATTATGAATTGAAACCACCTTGGAAGATTTTGGTATAGTTAGCAAACTAGTGCGAGAGAAGAACATGGACAAAGGAGAAAAATATTTATTATTTCACTATTATGTGCTTGAAAATCTAAATTGTGACCAAAAACAAATAGAGTTTTTTTTTAAAAAAAAAAGTATAGTGCTTAACTTAACCTCAAGTTCAACTTGAAAATTTAAAACTCAAGCATGACTTTAGCTTAATCAAGTTTAGAATTCTAAAATTAAGCTCAACTTAATGTGACACTTAACAAGTGCAAGTTTAACTTAATTAAGCTTTTTTAATTCAATTTATTTTGAAAAAATATTTCTTTCTTATTAAAATACTATCAATATTCAAATTCAATTAACATGTAAGCTTGACTTAAACTTGATTAAGTTTACAAACTAGTCAAGTTGAACATTTTAAAACTCAAACTTGACTCAGTAAACTGCTCTAGTAGCTTGAGGTCAAATTTGACTTCCTGTCAAAACAAACTTGAGTAAATATAAGCTAAACTCAAATAGTTTATAAGTTAGCTCTAACTCATTTACACCTCT
>JBBMOL010003646.1:0-14821 GCA_037954665.1 Laguncularia racemosa | reverse complement strand
TTTAACACTTAATAAAGGATTAAGGTTTTGTTAATTTCTTGTGAAAATCCATATTAGCTATAGTTATTATAACATGAAGGCAATATGATTAGTAGAATTAGGGTGGATTCTATTTCCCATCATCAATTCATCATTTTTCAAACACAATTCTCTTTTTAAGCATTTAGTATAATTCATTCAATTCTCATCAAATATCATTGCCTAAATAATAGTAAAAATTGATAAAGGTCTATTACTTAATCAATCTTCGTGGTTCGACACTCTTCTCTCACTATATTACTTGATCCGATCCGGTACACTTGCCGGTATTTATTCACGCTCATTTTATATCTCTTTTTACGTGGATCAAAATTCATGAGACGGTGGAGCAAAGACTAGAGCAATCCACAAACGTATTCCAAGGGCATAAGAGGGAGAGTCGTTCTAGGAGAGTACCGAGGGGTGGAGATGAAATGTCGGGTGATGACTTTGATGAGCCTTCTGTTGGGAGTTATAGAGGTTATAGTGGTCGGAATAGAGGGACTAGAGATTGGGAAGATAGAGGAGATAGGAATAGAGAGGATGATCAATTGAGTAGCATAAAGATGAAGATTCCTCCTTTCCAAGGGAAGAATGATCCAGGCGTATTTAGAATGGGAGAAAAAGGTGGAGATGGTGTTTGATTGTCACAACTATAGTGGGAGAAAGAAGGTGAAACTTGCTGCCATTGAATTTTTAGATTATGCTATAGTGTGGTGGGATCAATTAATGTTGAATAGAAGAAGGAGTGGCGAGCCACCTATTGAGTCTTGGGAAGAGATGAAAAGAGTGATGAGAAAGCAGTTTATACCTGCGTATTACTATCGTGAATTGCACAACAAGTTGCAAACTCTGAGGCAGGGAAGCCGAAGTGTAGATGAGTACTTCAAGGAGATGGAAGTCACTATGATTAGGGCGAATGTAGAAGATGATAGAGAGGCTACAATGGCTAGATTCCTTGCTAGGTTGAATAGAGAAATCCAAAATGTGGTTGAATTGCAGCATTATGTAGAATTGGAGGATATGGTTCACATGGCTATAAAGGTTGAGAACCAGCACAAGCGGAAGGGTAGTAGTAGTGCACGATTTCAACAGGGTAATGGTTCATCCACTTGGAAGACTAATCAATGGAAGAAGGAAGAAAAGCCTTTACCTACCAAACCAAAAGGGGAGCTGAGGCAAGCGGGTTCTACTCCTGGTAATCAAGGTAACCCTGAATCTTCTACTTCTAGAAATCGTGACATTAGATGCTTTAAATGTCAAGGTAGAGGCCATATTGCTAGTCAATGTCCAAATAGGCGTGTGATGATTTTGCGTGATGATGGTGAGTATGAGACTGAGGGGGATAGTGAAGAAGATGATATGCCACCATTAGAGGATGTTAGTGATGATGAGGAGCCTGCAATGGGAAGGCTAGTGGCAGTAGTGAAGAGAGCTTTGAATGTGTAGGTGAAGGAAGAAGAGGAGGTGCAAAGGGAGAATATATTTCATACTAGATGTTATCTAGGAGATCACATTTGTAGTTTGATTATTGATGGGGGAAGTTGCACCAATGTAGTGAGTAATTTTATTGTTGAGAGGCTGGGGCTCAAAACTGTTAGACACCTAGTCTATATAAATTGCAGTGGTTGAATGATAGTGGTGAGACTAAGGTGAGTAAGCAAGCCTTGATTGGGTTTCGCATTGGTAGGTATGAGGATGAGGTGTTATGTGATGTAGTGCCAATGCAAGCATGTCATGTGTTGTTGGGGAGGCCATGGCAATTTGATAGGAAGGTTGTTCATGATGGCTTTTCTAACAAGTATACGCTTGTTCACTAAGGAAAAACTTTTAACCTTAAACCTTTAACACCTAAACAAGTGTATGAGGACCAATTGCAGCTACAACAGTCATTTGCAAAACACAAGGTGAGTGAAAAGCAGAGTGAGAGTGAGAGAGCAAAAGACAATGAGAAGAAAAAGGAATATAAAAGTCAAGATCAAAAGGAAAAGGAGAGGAAGGCTGGAAAGAGTGTGAGGGGCCAAGTTGAAGGGGGATCAACTTTGGTGGTGATTGAAAAGGAGAGGGCAGCCTTGCAAAAGGAGAGTTGTGTGGCAAGAGCGAGTGTAGTGAGCAGAGCGTTAGTGATGAAGCAACCTATGTTGTTTCTGGTTTTTAAGGAAACATGTTTGACTACTAATGAATTATCTAACTCTTTGCCTAGTGTGGTTGTGTCTTTTGTGCAGGACTTTGAAGATGTCTTTCTTGAGGAGATTCCAAAGGGATTACCACATGTTCATGGTATTGAGCACCAGATTGACATTGTACCCGAAGCATCGATTCCAAACAAGCCAACTTACTGGAACACCCCGGAGGAAGCAAAGGAACTCCAAAGGCAGGTTGAAGAATTAATGGAGAAGGGGAACGTGAGGGAGAGCATGAGTCAATGTGCAGTGCTTGTGATTTTGGTGCCTAAGAAGGATGGGATATAGAGGATGCGTGTTGACTGCCGCGCCATCAACAACCCTAAGGTAAAGTATCATCATCCCATTCCGTGTTTAGATGACTTCTTAGATTGGTTATATGAGTATAGTGTCATTCCTCATGAGCCTTGGATAGATATTTCCATAGATTTTGTGTTAGGATTATCTAGGCCTAAGCATGGTCGAGATTCTAATTTTGTGATTGTGGATAGGATTTTTAAAATAGTTCATTTCATTCCTAGTCATAAAACTGATGATGCTATATACATTGTTGAATTGTTCTTTAGAAAGGTATTGCGTCTGCATGGTATACCTAGTAGCATTGTTAGTGATCGGGATGTAAAGATTTTGAGTCATTATTGGAGAGTATTGTGGGAAAAGTTTGGAACTAAATGGATGTTTTCAACTATCTGTCACCTACAAACTGATGGGCAAATTGATGTGGTTAACAGGACATTAATTCAATTGTTAGGGGCAATCATAGAGAAGAACATTAGGACTTGGAAGGATTGCCTACCATTTGCGGAGTTTGCATGTAATAGGGCTTTAAATAGCATTATTCATTGTTCACCATATGAGATTGTGTATGGTTTTAATCCATTGGTTACTATTTATTTATTGCCATTGCAACTTAACAAGTTTGTGAGTTTTGATGTTGATTTTAAGATAGATGTTGTGAGAAGGATGAACATTGAGCGATGAACAGAGCAGTATGTGAAACAAGCCAACAAGGGTTGTCGACAAGCTGTTTTTGAACCTGGCGATTGGGTTTAGGTGCACATGCGCAAAGAGCGGTTTCCCATGCAGCGTCGATCTAAACTACTTCCTAGAGGCGATGGACCATTTCAAGTTCTTAAGCGCATCAACGACAATGCATACAAGATAGATTTGCCTGGTGAGTATCAAGTAAGTGCCACATTTAATGTTACTGATCTGAGTCCTTTTGATGTAGGTGACGATTTGAGGACAAATCCTTTTCAAGAGGAGGGGAATGATGAGATCCATGAAGAGAGTCAAGCCGGAAGAAGGAATGTAGATCCTCTTGAAGTGCCGCCTGGACCGATCACAAGAAGTCGAGCGAAACGACTCAAGGAAGCACTTAACGGGTTGATAAAGGATGTCCATGAAGCCGGGAAGGATTGGGGCAATCATGAAGTTGGAATGGATTGGAACAACCATAGGAAGACCATTGCTCTTATACAAGTCACACCGGATACGGGTTGAAGAGGGCATGTACTTTCAAGGCACGGCCATGTAGGACTCTCAAGATTGCCTAGAATCATACACGGCTAGATACACGGTTAAAAGGCACGGCCGTGTATGGAGTCAAACAAATCCACAGAAAGATACACGGCTAAAGTACACGGGCGTGTATGTTGCTAGAAGTTGCACAGACAGATACACGGTCAAAGTACACGGGCGTGTATGTTGCCAGAAGTTGCACAGACAAGTACACGGGCAAGTACACAGGCCGTGTATCCCCTATCGGCCAGCTTGTTCTGTTTCGTGTTTTTATGTCACTTAACTAAACTACGTCGTTTTGGACTTGTTTTTTACACGAATTGTAACCCTAGTATAAAAGCTCCTAGGGTTTAGAACATTAGAGATTAGACATCATTGAACATTAAACACTTTTGAGAGGCACCTCTCTTGGTTCTTCAAGAACTTAATTCGAACTTATCGGATTGATTTCTGTGGCGTTCATCTCGACTTATCAATCGGTTTTCCATCCCGATTGTGGCGTCTTCACTTTTATACCAAGGTTCTTGTCTCGCTTATAGACAACGGGTCGCGGTTTTCCACTTTAGGTGTTTGGGCGTCTTAGGCAACGAATTTCCGAACGTATTGGTATTGGGTTTCGTCACAAGTTGGCGTGGTTCGTATCAGTATCTGTCTTGAAGAATCAACAGAGGGAGGCATGACTTGTGATCTGGCCGTGGTAGAAACCGTGCCATACACTGAACAAGAATGAGAAATTGCAGAACATCGACCAGAGGAAGGCACGTCTTGAGATCTGGTCGTGGTGGAAGTCGTGGCACACACTGAACACGGATGATGATATGTGAATTATCAATAGAGGAAGGCACGGTTCTAAATCTAGCCGTGTTGGTAGGCGTGCCAGGCGGACGATTATTCCCTTCTCGAGATTTACTTGAAAAAGGAAAGATATATTCATATCTTGCTAGCTAAAGATCCTCTACCATTCCTTTAACAATATAAATAGAACCAACCCTAGAGGACAAGGGGGAGTTCTTTTAGGAGGAAGGAAGAAGGAGAGGTAGAGCAAGGGAAACCAGCAACATAGGCTTTTTCATGTTTTCACTTTTAATTTTCGTTTTGAGGATGAACATGTGTAGCTAAGCAGATTTTCTAGCCAAAGGATCATTGAAGTTTAATTCTTCATGGATTGTGAGATCTAATTGTGTTACTTTTATTCTACTCTTTGTTTTCGGATATTTATATATCTTCTGGAAGTTTTGTTAATGTTATCTTGGTTGATTGGGATGAATTAGAGCTCTTCTACTCAATTAGCAAGATAATATACTGTTAATTAGTATGTCAAATCCGTAATTGTTTGATAGTTCTAGTTTCGGTGACACAATAACATGTTTGATTATAAAATAGATAGTCGAATTCATGTTATGGAGATATATGATCTTGTTTAAATAGGTTATCTTATAATCTATTGGCATGAATTGGTAGTCTCTCTTGTTTTTAATGCTATTGATAGATTAAATCCTAAGAGCTTGTTTAGGGTTGTCTAATCAATAAGAGAAATAATCAAAGAGCGTGTTTTGATTATCAAGAAAGTAAGGAGGGATAGGTTATTAGAGCTTGTTAATAACCATAACCAGTTTATCTTGGATAAAGGATAGAAAATATTTGCATCGATGATCAATTTTAGAATTAAACTATCTTGATTCCTTTGGCTAGGCTTTTATCACTATTCCAATTTTATTATCTGATTTTAGTATTATTTTGATTCACAAACAACCCCCCCCCCCCATTCTTCTTTTCTTTTCTATTCTCTTTTTAATAGAAATATATTTAACCAATCCCTGTGGATATGACCCTACTCACTACTGTACACAAATCATATAATTGTCTAAGAGTAGGTTTTTATTTTTGTTGGATTCGACACCCATCAATTCCTATCATGACAACTTTCAAAAAATTCTACTAAGTCCCCTATAAGGTCATTACATCTTTCCCTTTCCCATGTGATGGTCAATCTTAATGTCTATAGTTCCTCTCTATATTCTTGACAATGCCCCTTATGATCTCTTACTTAGGTTCTCAAAAAGGACCACTTACTTTTCATTATTTTAGACAACTACTTCATAGTTTCCCATCCTCAAATCACTTTTCTTAATAATGCCCCTTTAGAGATTATTCAAAGTTTCTTCCCCTCCCTTTAGAAGTGGTAGTGTTAATTGACAAAAACCAGGTGGTCCTTTAGAGATATTGTTGGTTATGTTTTAGTTATTGGTGGTTCCATTTAACAATCAAGTAGTAGGGTGAAATGATTACTTAAAATTTTAAAAATTACTTTTCAAACCATTTTAGAAATCGCCCTTCTAATTATTATAAGTAGATTTCAACAAAGTATTAAGCAGCAAAAATGAATAAATTAGATAAATATAAAAGAGTAAAGGATAAGAAGATTTAGAAATCGATTTACAATGATTCCGCCTTATGCGTCAATCCACTCTTCTAGCCTCCACTTGCTAATGACCTAGTCATCTTCACTAATTCATTCCACTATATCAACCAATCAAAACTTTGAGAGTTGCAACACATAGTGACTCAGTCATTCACCATTCTATCTTAGCTTCTCTTAAGTTAATCTCACAAAACTACAGTAAAATGTAATTTCTCAAAAACTATTACAACTTTAGAAAAAGTATTTAGTCATAAGGATAACAAATTTGGATTCATCTATGAGTGTGGGGCTTTAATAGAATGAAGTAAAAAGAGCGTTAATTGCTTTGAATGCTTTCATATTGTACTATATCTCGTTCTCATTCCTACTTGCCTTATATTCATTAATGAATTTGCGACAATCCACTGGTCTAATTACCCAAGCAAAGGCACAAGGGCTTCAAAACCTAACAAAATGCTACTCACTAATCAACTAACTAAGGATAAAGCCATTTTCCTTCATAAGTCCAATTTACACCATCCATCGAGCTATTGCCAATCTCTCACCATTGTATGAGCTGAGGTAAAGCTACACTATTTATCCCATGAATACATGACAACCCAACCCCAAAGCTTTTACAACTAAAACCAACCTACCTCATTGCCCTCCAACCTGTCTAGAGCCTTAACTTACTACTTTCCAACTAGTTTGTCTCGAGCCACACCCGCTCACCCTTAATCTACTCAGTAGGAGTTAGAATCCACCCTAATACAGTTTTGTCTCCTTCTACTGGGAAGGCAACAACACCCAAACAACATGTGTCCCTAATACCTAATAAATGTACATGCTTTTTGAATATTCCTTTTTGTCTCTTTACATTTTTACACCTTTTGTAATAGTTTAAGGAAAATATTTTGTATGTATTATTTAGGATTTTTCACTTTTAATATTGTAACCTTAAGAACTTACTATAAATAGTCCCATTTCATTTATGCTGCATTATTAGATATTGAATACAAAATTGCTTCTTTTATTTGCAATTTGTTGCTCTTAAATATTGCTCTTATCAATCCCTTTCATAAGGATTATGGCGAATACCCTAATCACAGCTCATGAGTCACATCAAGTTTAGATTGGGATACATTATGAGTTGCATGGTATGTAATATCCACTCGAGCCATTGTACTTAGCTAAAACCCCTCATTTCATGAAATTTTCTTCCATATTTAGAAGGACCCATTTCATAGTTAGCTACCTAACTAGTGTCCTAATGAATACTTAGCTCCTAATCATATCGTCTTCTACTAGAATCAAAGCATAGGTTCCGACAAGGAAAGTGTTGTGCAAATGTGATAGTGTTGTTCTTGTTGCTGAGTCATTGCAGTCGAGTAGTAGTTGCTATTGTAAAGTCTAAGAATGTCAAATCCTAGTGTTCAAGGTATTGGTGACTTTAAGAGTGATGCACATGGATGTTGAAGGCATGTAAATGAGAACATGGGGACTACTTGATACGAACCACGCCAACCCGTGACGAAACCCAATACCAATACGTTCGGAAATTCGTTGCCTAAGACACCCAAACACCTAAAGTGGAAAACCGCGACCCGTTGTCTATAAGCGAGACAAGAACCTTGGTATAAAAGTGAAGACGCCACAATCGGGATGGAAGACCGATTGATAAGTCGGGATGAACGCCACGGAAATCAATCCGATAAGTTTGATTTAGTTCTTGAAGAACCAAGAGAGGTGCCTCTCAAAAGTGTTTAATGTTCAATGATGTCTAATCTCTAATGTTGTAAACCCTAGGAGCTTTTATACTAGGGTTACAATTTGTGTAAAAACAAGTCCAAAACGATGTAGTTTAGTTAAGTGACATAAAAACGCGAAACAGAAAAAGCTGGCCGACAGGGGATACACGGCCTGTGTACACGCCCGTGTACTTTGGCCGTGTACTTCTCTGTACAACTTCTGGCAACATACATGCCCGTGTACTTTGACCGTGTATCTTTCTGTGCAACTTTTGGCAACATACACGCCCGTGTACTTTAGCCGTATATCTGTCTGTGGATTTGCTTGACTCCATACATGGCCGTGCCTTGAAAATACACGTCCTCTTCAAGCTGTGTCCAGTATAACTTGTACAAAAGCAAGGGTCTTCCAATGGTTTTTCCAATCCGTTCCAACTTCATGATTGCTCCAATCCTTTCCGGCTTCATAGACAACCTTTATCAACTCATTAAGTGCTTCCTTGAATCGTTTTGCTCGATTTCTTATGATCGGTCCAGGCGGCACTTCAAGAGGATCCACATTTCTTCTTCCGGCTTGGCTCTCATCCCGGATCTCATCATTCCCCTCTTCTTGAAAAGGATTTGTCCTCAAATCATTTCCTGCATCAAATGGACTCAAATCAGTAACATTAAACGTGACACTTACTGGATACTTACCTGGTAAATCTTTCTTGTATGCTATATCATGGATGTATTCAAGAATTTGAATTGGTCTATCGCCTCTAGGAAGTAATTTAGATCTACGCTGTACGGGAATCTGCTCTTTGCGCATGTAAACCCAAATCCAATCTCCAGGTTAAAAAACAGCTTGTTGACAACCCTTGTTGGCTTGTTTCACATACTGCTCCGCTCTTCGCTCAATATTTAGTTTTCTCACGAAATCTGTCTTAAAATCAGCTTCAAAACTCACAAACTTGTTAAATGGCAATGACAATAAATAATTAGGATTCAGTAGGTTAAAACCAAACACAATCTCAAATGGTGAACAATGAATAATGCTATTTAAAGCCCTATTACATGCAAACTCCTCAAATGGTAGGCAATCCTTCCAAGTCCTAATGTTCTTCTCTATGATTGCTCCTAACAATTGAATTAATGTCCTGTTAACCACCTCAATTTGCCCATCAGTTTGTGGGTGACAGATAGTCGAAAACATTAGTTTAGTTCCCCACTTTTCCCATAATACTCTCTAACAATGACTCGAAATCTTTACATCCTGATCTCTAACAATGCTACTAGGTATACCATGTGGACGTACTACCTCTCTAAAGAACAAATCAACAATATGTATAGCATCATCAGTTTTATGATAAGGAATGAAATGAACCATTTTAGAAATCCTATTCACAACCACAAATTTAGAATCTCGACCATGCTTAGGCCTAGATAATCCTAACACAAAATCTATGGAAATATCTATCTAAGGCTCATGAGGAATGACACTATACTCATATAACCAATCTAAGAAATCATCTAAACAAGGAATAGGGTGATGATATTTTACCTTAAGGTTGTTGATGGCGCGATAGTCAACACGCATTCTCCATGTCCCATCCTTCTTAGGCACTGCACATGGACTCATGCCTTCTCTCATGTATCCCTTCTCCATTAATTCATCAAACGGCCTTTGGAGTTCCTTCGGAAAGACATTTTCAAAGTCCTGCACAAGAGACACAACCACACTAGGCAAAGAGTTAGATAATTCGTTAGTACTCAAACATGTTTCCCTAAAGACTAGAAACAACATAGGTTGTCTCATCACTAACGCTTTCTTTACTACACTTGCTCTTGCCACACAACTCTCCTTTTGCAAGGCTGCCCTCTCCTTTTCACTCACCACCAAAGTTGATCCCCCTTCAACTTGGCCTCTCACACTCTTTCCAGCCTTCATCTCTTTTTCCTTTGGATCTTGACTTTTATATTCCTTTTCTTTGTCATTGTCTTTTGCTCTCTCACTCTCACTCTGCTTTTCACTCACCTTATGTTTTGCAAAAGACTGTTGTAGCTGCAATTGGTCCTCATACACTTGTTTAGGTGTTAAAGGTTTAAGATTAAAGCTCTTCCCTTGGTGAACAAGCGTATACTTGTTAGAAAAGCCATCATGAACAACCTTCCTATCAAATTGCCATGGCCTCCCCAACAACACATGACATGCTTGCATTGGCACTACATCACATAACACCTCATCCTCATACCTACCAATGCGAAACCCAATAAAGGCTTGCTTACTCACCTTAGTCTCACCACTATCATTCAACCACTGCAATTTATATGGGCTAGGGTGTCTAACAGTTTTGAGCCCCAACCTCTCAACAATAAAATTGCTCACTACATTGGTGCAACTCCCTCCATCAATGATCAAACTACAAATGTGATCTCCTAAATAACTTCTAGTATGAAATATATTTTCTCTTTGCACCTCTTCTTCTTCCTTCACCTGCACATTCAAAGCTCTCTTCACTACCGCCACTAACCTTCCCATTGCAGGCTCCTCATCATCACTAGCATCCTCTAATGGTGGCATATCATCTTCTTCACTATCCCCCTCAGTCTCATACTCACCATCATCACGCAAAATCATCACATGCCTATTTGGACATTGACTAGCAATATGGCCTCTACCTTGACATTTAAAGCATCTAATGTCACGATTTCTAGAAGTAGAAGATTCAGGGTTACCTTGATTACCAGAAGTAGAACCCGCTTGCCTCAGCTCTCCTTTTGGTTTAGTGGGTAAAGGCTTTTCTTCTTTCTTCCATTGATGAGTCTTCCAAGTGGATGAACCATTACCCTGTTGAAATCGTGCACTACTACTACCTTTCCGCTTGTGCTGGTTCTCAACCTCTATAGCCATGTGAACCATATCCCCCAATTCTACATAATGCTGCAATTCAACCACATTTTGGATTTCTCTATTTAATCCAGCAAGAAATCTAGCCATTGTAGCCTCTCTATCCTCTTCTACATTCGCCCTAATCATAGTGACTTCCATCTCCTTGAAATACTCATCCACACTTCGGCTTCCCTGCCTCAGAGTTTGCAACTTGTTGTGCAATTCACGATAGTAATACGCAGGTATAAACCGCTTTGTCATCACTCTCTTCATCTCTTCCCAAGACTCAATAGGTGGCTCGCCACTCCTTCTCCTATTCAACATTAGTTGATCCCACCACACTATAGCATAATCTGAAAACTCAATGGCAGCAAGTTTTACTTTCTTTCTCCCACTATAGTTGTGACAATCAAACACCATCTCCACCTTTTTCTCCCATTCTAAATACGCCTTGGGATCATTCTTCCCTTGGACCGGAGGAATCTTCATCTTTATGCTACTCAATTGATCATCCTCTCTATTCCTATCTCCTCTATCTTCCCATTCTCTAGTTCCTCTATTTCGACCGCTATAACCTCTATAACTCCCAACAGAACGCTCATACAAATCATCATCCGTCATTTCATCTCCACCCCTCGGTACTCTCCTAGAACGACTCTCCCTCTTACGCCCTTGGAATACATTTGTGGATTGCTCTAGTCTTTGCTCTACCGTCTCATGAATTTGTTCCATTCCCTCTTGGAACATCCTCTTCATTTCTCCCCTCAATGCCTCAATTACTAACCTAGCATCAAACCTTCCCCTCTCACCTTCAGGAGAATGTTGTCTCGACATAGTGCCTGCAGAAAAGATTAATACAACACAAATATATATATGATCAAACCTCACGATACACTCCCTTACATGTTTCGCTCAAATGATGATATCACACAGTCACTCGTATATTCTCACAAATAATGATGATATCAACTCGCCAATTTCCTCTTCTCAATTCTCTTGGAACTAACCCGAACTACACAATTTTCCTTCCGTAGAATTCAAAACCAACTCTAGGGTTTGAAAAATTTTCCTCTATTTTTCTATCTGAATTTTTTTTTTGTCTCTGTTTTTGGCTTTTGATCACGTTTCTCTTTTCTTTTCTTTTCCCTTCTTTTTTTTTGTTGTGATTTTTACTCTTTTTTTTTTTTTACAATCAACTAGTAAATACTACACTATCAAAAGACAATTAATATTGCAGAATTGAATGCTAACAATGGATATAAACGATTGGAGTTAGGGTTTTTGATATTACCTTCCTCAACCGAATTTGATGTTTTGACAAACCTAAGCTCTGATACCAAACTGATACGAACCACGCCAACCCGTGACGAAACCCAATACCAATACGTTCGGAAATTCGTTGCCTAAGACGCCCAAACACCTAAAGTGGAAAACCGCGACCCGTTGTCTATAAGCGGGACAAGAACCTTGGTATAAAAGTGAAGACGCCACAATCGGGATGGAAGACTGATTGATAAGTCGGGATGAATGCCACGGAAATCAATCCGATAAGTTCGATTTAGTTCTTGAAGAACCAAGAGAGGTGCCTCTCAAAAGTGTTTAATGTTCAATGATGTCTAATCTCTAATGTTCTAAACCCTAGGAGCTTTTATACTAGGGTTACAATTTGTGTAAAAACAAGTCCAAAACGACGTAGTTTAGTTAAGTGACATAAAAACGCGAAACAGAAAAAACTGGCCGACAGGGGATACACGGCCTGTGTACACGCCCGTGTACTTTGGCCGTGTACTTCTCTGTGCAACTTTTGGCAACATACACGCCCGTGTACTTTGACCGTGTATCTTTCTGTGCAACTTCTGGCAACATACACGCCCGTGTACTTTAGCCGTGTATCTATCTGTGGATTTGCTTGACTCCATACATGGTTGTGCCTTGAAAATACACACCCTCTTCAACCCGTGTCTAGTATAACTTGTACAAAAGCAAGGGTCTTCCAATGGTTGTTCCAATCCGTTCCAACTTCATGATTGCTCCAATCCTTTCCGGCTTCATGGACAACCTTTATCAACTCGTTAAGTGCTTCCTTGAATCATTTTGCTCGATTTCTTATGATCGGTCCAGGCGGCACTTCAAAAGGATCCACATTTCTTATTTCGGCTTGGCTCTCGTCCCGGATCTCATCACTACTAACAAACAAATCCAAGAGCTGACTGTAATTGCTAACATTGTAATTACCATGCAACATTTTATACATAACCAACTTGCTTGAGCTAAAGCAAGAGTTAGATAAGCTTAAAATGATAAAGAATAGATAGCCTCACCTCAAAATGTGAAAAAAGTGATGTGCTCAAAAACCAAGATTAAGCACATGCAAAACCAGTTTGAAAGAAAATCAAACAATGTCAATCAAACTAGTAATCAAATGGCACAAATCCTCACTACTTGTAACCAATTCTTCAAACAATGGTGTGATCAATCTTAAATCCAAGTATGATGATGCTCTGATACCAAAAGATGATGTGCTCAAAACCAAGCCCAAGCACATGCAAATGAATCAAAGAAACAATCTCAACTTAAGCATATGAACCGGTTCAATTGGATTAGGAAATTGTGTGAACCCTAAAGGAAATTTGATGAAATCCAAAGGTTTAAAGATGCAATCAACAATCCAACAAGGATAAACTTCACCAATTAACAATAAAAACAAGTGAAATCCACGTGAATTACACCAAGATGACAAGTTTCAATTCCATGATTCTCCTCTTTCCACAATGAAAATCCACGTCAACAATGATTCAATAAAATTGATGATGATAACCAATGCTAAAAACCTTTCAATCTTATAACATGATAATTGATCACAATTGCAATCAAAATCTGACCAAGAAGATCCAAATCAACCCTAGATATGACTCACTAGTGATGAAAAGGAAACACAACAAAGAAGGAATTGATATTACTCACAATTGCCCTTTGTTGCACTCGCCACAATTTCAACTCCTGGAAATTAAAATTGATAAGAGAAATTTGATCCAGGGAAACCCTAACCCCTCTCACGAAAATGTGAAGATAATTCTGAAAATTTTGGCCTCCTCAAACCCTACTGCAAATACTTGCTCCCTTTAGGGTTAGAAAATGCACAAAATTACAACTATGCCACTTTTAAGGTAGTCGGTCCTAAATGGAAATTACAATCAAAATGAAAGTGTCCCAAAAGAAAATACAATATAAATAGTCCAAAGAAATAATTACAAATAAAAATAGTCGTCATCATGCTTGCTCTTCCATAAGATTCATCGGCTCAACTTATCGCTGGTTTAAGTCGGTCCATGGATAACCCACAAACTGAGTCTAAGTGAGTTTGTCCATCGTCCTGTGAAGCCAAATAAGTGTGCCTATTGGAAAACACAATACAAAAATAATAGAAAAGAGGATAATTCATAAATAATTCCAAGGTCGATTTGCTCAAAATGGGCCCTCATCACCAAGATTTGAAATCCTTTGGCTTTTACCCTAATGATAGGTCTTGACGAATTTTGATTCTTATAAAAAGGTGGTGGATTAAGAAGAGACTAAGGTATGAGAAGGCATGTGGAGTTAGAGAAAGAGTTTGATAAGAGTTAGGAGATAATTTTAATGAGTATGTTGTATGAGGTGCAAAAGCACCTAGAGGACTTGAAAATGTAAAGATGAAAATACCTTCCTTCTCAAGAAGTGGCGATGTAGATGATTATTTGGACTAAAAAGGTAAAGTTAATAAGTTGGTTGATTGTCATAAGCATAAGGAGGTTGTGAAAGTAAGATTGATAGCCTTAGAGCTTTTTGGGTGTGCCACATTTTGGTAGAAAAACCTATTGAATGCCCAAAGACGAACTAAAGAGAATGAGATTAGGTCATGGACCAAGATGAAAAAACTTATGAGAAATTTATTCTTAAGTATTACTTATAGGAAACATTCAAGAAGTTGCAAGCCCTACGATAGGGAAGAATGTGTGTTGATGATTCCATAAAGGAACTTCAGATGTTAATGGTATGATGTAAAGTGGAGGAACTTGAGCATAGGGCCATAACATGGTTC
>JBBMOL010003645.1:0-14824 GCA_037954665.1 Laguncularia racemosa | reverse complement strand
TTAAAATTTAAAGAATACAAAAAGAATAATACAAGAAAATAATTAAATAATTAAGTAAACATCCCATATTTTTCCCACTCTCTTCATGTCTCACTATCTTATGGATCTAATGTGATATGCTAAACCTAATTCCAATTAAACAATCCTAATTGAAGATTCAATTGAGCAATTGCGAGTGATCGGGAGGTGTCGCCTAAAGATATAGGGATAAAGTTATAATGTTTTTATTTTGATAAGTAATGTATATATGTTAGTAAGATTGAGAGGGAAATTTTCTAATGTAATGTATGTATCCCTTTAATTTAATATGTGTAATAAGTTAGAACTTGAGAAATGTAAAATTTGAAAGTATATATATATAACATCTCGATTTCCGTGAACTTTCGATTTCAATGTACTTATATAAATATGTTATACAACTTTTGCTAATATCTATATCAATATTGATATATATATATCATTAGAATTTCCTAACATATTTGATATGTTACATTGATAAATTATAGAGGAACTTCTAGTAGATGATAAAAAGCTATAACATCTTCTAGATGTCAAGATGTTGACGAAACTTCACTAGTAGGAACTTCGCCACCTTCAGTACCCTAAGAGAACTTATGAGATCCAACCTAGGATGCCAAGTAAAGCAACTAGGCTAAGACAACGAGGCATAACACAAGCCCCTTCCAGTAGAGAAGGAAGTGACATTTAATGCCAAGAGGCCAACCACCATCATAATCGGTCCCTCTACTACCTCAACTACAAGTGCCACCACCATCTCCACTAGTCCCAACTACTCACATGCCACAAATAGAAAGTGGACCAAGGTATGACTAAGGAGGAAGTGGTCGAGTTCAGAAGAGTACTTTTCCAAACTTCATACATTCCAATAGGTTCTTTAATAGAGTGTAGGAATACCTGAAGAAGTTCAGGAATGGATGGCCCACTAAAGAGGTCATTCACAGCTTACGAAGTATAAGACCACCTGAAATTGGCCTATACATCGTACATGCTGAAAGTGAGAGCCAAAATATGGTGGATGTGAGGCAAAGAACTTTAACTCAATTGATTTCTTAGGAAAGTTTTTGAAGGGAGTTTTTCAAGGAATACTTTCTAGGAAGAGTTAGGACAAGGTTAAGTAGACAATTATTCCAATTAAAAAAGGGCTCAAAGACCATAGATCAATATGAAAATGAGTTCATTCGACTGCTACAATTCGCTCTAGGAATTTACAAGGATTTAGATGAGTTGAAGTGACAATTGTTTATGAATGGACTAGACATAGAAACTTAAGGACTAATCATGGAGTTCAAGTTGCAAACATATGCAGAAGTGGTAAATAAGGCCTAAGCTTTAGAGCAAACCAAGTTAAAAATGGAAGAAATGAGAGCCCAAGCTCGACGAAGTGTCGGAACAACCAGAGACCACTATTCCAACTAACTCTAAGTGATAGGGGAAAGAGGCTTGTGGTGAAATGAGGCTATAAGTGCGAAGTTGTTAGTTATCTCCCCTCAAGCGAAACAATAATCGTAGTTTACTGAAAGTGCATAAAGAGATACATATGCAAGAAATGCCCTTACTGAAAGGGAAATTCTTTCGATGTGGATCGAATGATCATAAGGTGCAGACTATTGATAAGATCACATTATACTTATATTTTCTTTTGGACTTATATTAAATTTATTTTAATATTATAAGAAAATATAAAGAAATGATACTTAAGGGTATTTTTTGTGAAAAAAACGGGTTGGGGGGGGGGACCCAAAAGTAAATTACAATTTAAATTTGGGAGGGGTTTTTAAAAAAATTTTAAGGGAAGTGAGCAAAGGATTCACTAAAAGGCCCCCGGGCCTTTGGGGGGCCGGCCCTTTGACCCCGGCCCCTTTTAAAACCGGCCTAAAAAAAAGGAAAAAAAAGCCCCGGCCTTTAACCCGGGCCCTACTTTAAAAGGGCCCGCCGGTTTTTGACCGGCCAAATTACCCCCGGTTATCCATTGCGGGGAATCTCTCCAAAATGGGTTTCCAAAATTTTTAAATTTTTTGACTAAAATTTCCCCCATCAGTTTAAACCCTTTAACCCCCCTCCTCTTTGGGATTAAAAAATAGCCCTTTGTAAACCCTTTGGGAGGAAATCATTTTTTTTTGTTAAACCCCTTTCTTTTGTTAAGCATCCTTTTTTTTGTTTAAAAACCTTTTGTTTTCTTCTTTGTTTTTGCATCTTTTGTCTTTCTTTTGAATCATTAGAATTTTTCCTTGGGTTTTTTTAAATTTTTTTTCCAAATTTAGTTTGAAGGGAAAGAATGTAAATTTTTTTTGAATTTTGCTTTCAATTGAAAAATTTAAAAAGGAGTAAATTTTGAAAAATTAAGCTCGAAGATTAAAACCTTTTTTCTTTTAAATTTTAAATTTTTTTTTTATGCCATTTTTTTATTTTTTTAATATAAATTCCTTTGCACCTCTTTATTTAAATTTTGTTTTTTTTGAAAAACTCAACTATAATTTCTAAATCACCCTTTGGGGAAATTGGTTTGAAACTCTAGAATTTTTTAAAAGGTTAATTGTACCAGGTTATTTGAAATTTTGGGAATTTATTAGGATTATTCATGATTGAAATTTCCCTTTTGTTTTTCAATTATAATCAGTCTTTGATTATAATTTTTAAAAAAAAATTTCCTTTTGATAGGGGGAATTGTTAGGTTTTTTTTAAAAAATTTTTAAATTTAAATTTAAATTTTTCAATAGGGGATTTGGGGTAATTGGTTTAATTAGAAGTTTTTGGGGGGCGAAAAAATGCAATGTTTCTTTTTAAATTAATCATAAGGGATTGGGTTTTTAATTTGATTTGGGGAAATTAGTTGTTTTTGCTTCGGGGGGTTTGAAATAATTTTGTTTCCCTTTGGGTTTTAATTGGAGACGCAAAAAGTCCAAACTAATTAAATTTAAGGTAAACACCCCTAAAAAGGTTTTTCAAATCCCCTTGAATAACCTTAAAAACCCCCTAGTTGACATAATTTTGGTAGAAATTTTGGGATTAACAAATCTGGGGTGAATTCTAATTTCCCTTTTTCCCTTTAATTTGATAGTTTCCCGTCTAAAATTTTTCTTGTTGCTTTAAGTTAAATTTTTAGATTAAAACATTTAAAAAACCCCTTTTTAATCCCCTAGATATTGAAAAGAATTGCCATAGATTATACTTTTTGGGTTCCCCTCGGGGGAGGGACAACCTTACTTTTCCCCAACTTTTTTAATTGAGGGCCAAGGGGGCCAATTTGCGGGAAATTTTCCCGCTCCCATTAAATAAAAAATGTTTGGTGTATCAAGTTTTTGGCCCCTTTGGCCGGGGAACAAATAGAATTAGTTATTTTAATTCTTTGGGTTTAATTTAGGCTTTTTTTTTTTGTTTTTTAAATTTTTTTTATCATTTTTGTATCGTTTTCCTTCTTTTTTTAAGGGTCTTTTTATGCGAAAGGGAGTAGAAGTGCTAAACTTCTCCCAAATTTAAACCCTTGAGATAAAAAACGCACCTTGCGTCAACTTGAAGAGAATAGAGAAAAAAGGGAAGAAAGAAACATGGCAATGAGAACCCCCAATCAAAATTCGGGGTTTTGGGTTTAGAGCACTTCGGAACCCCCGGTACCTGTTGTTTCAGGTCCTGCAATTAGAAGACCAACAAAATTCCCCAGGCTAAAAATTTTTTCGAGTTAAAAACCAGCACTCTTAAAAAGGGTTCAATAAAAATCAATTTGGGGGTTTTCCCAAATGAGAGTCCTGATGGCATATTGCAGTTTTTCTTCAATTTTAAAAACAGGTGAAAATAAATAAGAACTGTTTATGTAATTGGGCTACAACTTTTTCCGTTTTCACTTAGGGGAAAAAGCTGGGGCCCTGGAAATTCTTGCCAAAAGGCTCTGTAACCATTGGGTAATTTTCTCATCAAAAATTTTTAAAGGGAAAATTTTTTCCACCACTAGAACTGCTGGGTTTAAAAAATGACATCACCCCCCTTTTCCACTAATTTATTGGTAAATCATTTTATGAAGAGGGAAAGATTTAAGGGGGAAATTAAAAAAATCCCCCCCCATCATGGTTTTCCCAGTTAATCTCCTTATTGAGATATTCATCTAAGTTTAGATGACCTTTTGAGATCCCCGGGTAGATCTGCTTTTGGGGGTGAATTAAAGGGAGAAAGACATATGATAGGTAGTGCTTTGTTAGATGAAAGGGCCCTTCTGTGCACAAAATTTTGGCAACATGAAAGAGGAATTTTAGAGGGGGCATCTGTCAATGATAGGACCCTTTAACATCGTTTTTTTCTTTTAAACCCCCCGGGAAGTAAACTCACCTCTGCACCTTCTTTCAATGTTAATCAATTTTCTTGTTGTGAGTTTGCTCGGCCCCACACTAAATCTTGAGTGCCCATCTAGAAACTTTTCCTCCTCATCCCATGGAGAGAAAGGGAAATTTTGTCAAAAAATTTCCAAAGGGGGAAATAAGGGAAACCCTATTCAAACACCTAAAAACCGGGGTGCCGAAAACCATCCTTTTTTTCCGGGAGAAATGTTTAAAACCCCCTTTAAAAACCCCCGGATTACAAAAGCAAGGTCCTAATCAAAATACTCCCCATCAACATACCCTAATCTTTAAAAACCTCTTTCAGAAAGGGTTTCAGTCTAAAGGGAAGAACCCCATGAAAGTTATATGCAAAAAAACAAACACAATGTTGCAAAATCAAAAAGCCCCCATTGGGGAATCGGGAAAATCAGTTAGTAAAATTTTTCTCAACATTGAGTAATAACCATCGGGTCTTTACCTAGCAATACTGAGCAAAATCCTATGGGTTTTAAAAATGTTTATTATGTTAAGAAGGGGGAAAGGGAATTTGGGTTGATAAAAATTGGGGAAAAGAGGGGGTTTTAAGGGGAAAGGGATAAAGGGAAAAAAAAAGGAAGAGGAAGCCAAAGAAAAAATTTCACCAAAATAAAAGCATATGTTCCTCCTATTCCTTTCCCGGAAAGGGCTGAACCCAACAACAATTGGATTCACAATTTCCCCAAAAATTTTTAGAAGTTTTTTAAAAAAATTGAAAATTTAAACTTTCCTTTTCCAAAAAAGCATTCAGAGTTTCCCAAAATATGCTAGGTTCGGGAAGGGTTTTAACCACAAAAGAAGAGGAAGATGAAGGGAATAAAGGGGGTGATGTTTTATGGGGGAATTTTCTATGTTCTTACAAAAAATTTTCCAATTTGCCAAGAAAAAAAAAAGATCGGGGAATTTTACTTTTCCCTTTGCATATTGGAAATTTTAATTTTGAAAAATTTAACTTATAGATTCTGGTGCAATAAAATTTAATCCTCTGTCCATTTTCAAAAAACTAGGTTTGGAGAAAAAAATGGGACGCACGTCACCTTACAATTTGGGGGATAAATGAAAGTCCCCAAAAAGGGGTATAGTGGAGAATGTCCTATAAAAAGGGGAAACAAATTCATTTTTCCCAAATTTTTGACTTTATAGTCGGAAAGGGAAGAAGTTAGAGGGGTACCCATGTTTCTTAGGAAAAACCTTTCCTGGGCCAAGTAAAGCTCTAATTGTTTGTGGGAAAGGTAAGTTTCACCCTTAGACCCAAAAGAGGGACCGGGAAATTTTTTGTATTTTATGACCCTTTTTTTTTTTGTCTAATGAGAAAGAAAGGGGTTTTCTGACATATCTGCTGGGGGTAAAAATTACTAACAATGATTTGGGGAAAAAGATGTGGGGCCCAAACCACTCTTGAAGTTTGTCTTGAAAAAATAGATAAATTGGGGGGGATGAAGATAGCAAGAAAAAAAAGGTTTGAACAAGAAACCCCGGGACTGAAAATTTTTTTTATTTTTTGAGAAACAGACACTTTTGAGAAGTGCCAGTGCCGACAAAATCCCCTATGCAGACACTTAAACCAAAATGTTTTTTTAAAAATTTAAATTTGGGTTTTTTTATAAATGCTGAATTTGGGGAAATCCAGGGCCCTTTAAATTTAAATAAAAAGGCCCCTTTATGACAAAAGAATTGCCCGAAAAAAAAGGGGGGGGGCCGGGGGATTAAAGGGCCATTTGGGAGGAATATGGGAAAAAACCCAAGGATGGTAAAGGGACAGACATCCGCAGGTAATTTGTTGATATTCCCTAAAAAAACATTGGTGGAAAAAAAGAGGGACCCATACCATGGAAGGAAGCTTGGGAATCCAAATTCTGAAAACATGGGGGTTAAGGAGTTTTTTTAAAACCCCTTTTGTTTAAAAAGCTAACCCGTTGTCGGGCCTGATGACATAAAAAAAAGGCCCCTTCAGGGGAGGCACCCCAATGCTTAAAAATATCTAAATTATTTTCTTTTAAAAAAAAAAAAAAAAAAAAATAATTCAAGGTTTGGTTTAAGAGCTGGGTGCTTTAAAGAACAAAAAGGATAAACAGACATTTTAGGGGGAAATTTTTCCATGATCTTTTTATACTGGGAAGGTACCAATTTTTTTTAAATTTCTGCTTTGGAAAACCCTTTTCCTTTAAATTTTTGTGTTATATTAGGAACAATGAGGACATTGTCCAATTTAAGTGGGGGGAAAGGGGGTTTTAAAAATGTAAAAGTAAAAGATTGCCCCACATCAGGGACTTACAAATCCCATTTTTTTTTAAAAGGGCCCTTAAAGTGTTTTCAATAAAAACCCTGAAATTGAATTAGTTTGGGGCCCTACTCCCCAAATTGTTGTGACTATTTTTACATATTTTAAAATTTTAAGAAAAAATCTCTAAGAAGGGGGTTTCCCCCTATGTTTCCTTTAAATTTTTCCTTAATTAAAAAAAAAATTCCCCAAAAAAAAAAAAAAATTTTTAAAAAAAGGGGAAAATTTTAAAAAAAAAAAAAAAAAGGGGGAAAAAAAAAATTAAAAAATTTTAAAAAAAAAAAAAAAATAAAAAAACCTTTGGGGGCCGGGGGGGAAAATTTTTCCCCCCGCGGGAAAAAAAAACCCCCCCCAAAAAAAAAAAAAAAAAAAAAAAAAAAAAAGGGGGGAAAAGGAAAACCCCCCTTTTTTTTTTTAACCCAAAAAAAAAGATTTAAAAAAAAAGGGGGGGTTTTTTTTAAAATTTTTTAAGGAAAAAATTTTTTTTTTTTAAAAGGGGTTTTAAAAAAAAAAAAAATTTTTAAAATTTAATTTAAAACCCCAAATTTAAAAAAATTTTTTTTAAAAAAAAAAAAAAAAGGGCCCGGGTTTTTTTTTTTTTTTTAAAAAAAATTTTTTGGGGGAAAAAAAGGCAATTTTTTTTTTTTTTTTTTTTTTTTTTTAAAAAAAAAAAAAAATTTTTTTTTTGGAAATTTTTTTGGGAAAAAAAATTTTGGAAAAAAAATTCCTTTTTTTTTTAAAAAATTTTTTGGGGGGGAAAAAAAAAAGGGGGCCGGGGGCCCGAAGGCCCCCCGGGGGGCCCCGGGGGGGGCCCCCCCCCCCCCCCAAAAAAAACCCCCCCCGGGGGCCCCCCCCCCCCCCCCCCCCCCCCCCCTTTCCCCCCCCCCCCCTTTTTTCCCCCCCCCCCCAAAAAAACCCCCCCCCCTTTTTTCCCCCCCCCCCAAACCCCTTTTTTTTTTTTTAAAAAAATTAAACCCCCCAACCCTTTTTTTTCCCCCCCTTTTTTTTTTTTTCCCCCTTTTTTTTTGGGGTTTTTTTTTTTCCCTTTTTTTTAAACCCCCCTTTTTTTTAAAAAATTTTTTTTTTTTTTTTTAAATTTTTTTTTTTTTAAAAAAAAAAAATTTTTTTTTTTTTTTCCCAAAAAATTTTTTTTGGGGGTTTTGGGGGTTTTTTAAAAAAAAGGGTTTTTTTTTTTTTTTTTTTTAAAAAAATTTTTTTTTTTTCTTTTTCCCCCTTTTTTTTTTTTTTTTAAAATTAAAAATTTTTTTTCTTTTTTGGGTTTTTTTTAAAATCCCAAAAAAAAAAAAAAAAGGAAAAAAAAAATTTAAAATTTAAAAATTTTTCCCTTTTTTAAATTTTAAAATTTTTTTTAAAATTTAAAACCTTTTAAAAAAAAAATTTTTTTTTTTTTTAAAAAAAAAAAATTTTTTTAAAAAGGGGGTTTTTTTTTTTTTTTAATTTATTGGGGGGAAAAAACGGGGTTTTTTTTTTTTTTAAAAAAAATTGGGGGAATTTTTGGGGTTTTTTTTTTTTAAAAAAGGGGAAAAATTTTTTTTTTTTTTTTGGGGGGAAAAAAAAATTTTTGATTTTGGAAATTTTTCCCCCCAAAAAAGGGAAAAAATTTTAAAAAATTTTCAAAATTTTAAAAATTTTTTAAAAAAATTTTTTTTAAAATTTTTTTTTTTAAAAAAAAGGGGGAAAAATTTTTTTTTTTTTTTTTTTAAATTTTTTTAAAAAAATTTTTTTTTAAAATTTTTTTTTTTTTTGAAAAAACCCCTTTTTTAAATTTTTTTTTAAAAAAAAGCCCCCTTTTTTCCCTTTTTTTTTTTTTCCCAATTTAACCCCCCCCTTTTTTTTTTTTTTTTTAAGTTTTTTTTGGGGGAAAAAAAAAAAAAATTTTTTAATTTGGAAAAAAAAAATTTTCTTAAAATTTTTTTTAAAAAACCTTTGGGCCCTTTTTTTAAAAAAAAAAAAAAATTTTTCCGGGAAAAAACCCCCGGAAAAATTAAAAAAAAAATAAAGGGAAAAAAAAAAAGAAAAAAAACCCCCGGGTTTAAAAACCCGGGAAAAAAAACCCGGGGGGGGGGGGTTTTGAAACCAAAAAGGCTTAAAATTTTGGTTTTTTAAAAAAAAAAAAGAAAAAAAGGGGAAAAAAAAAAATTTTTTAAAAAAATTTTTTTTAAATTTTAAAAAAAAAAAAAATTAAAAAAAAAATTTTTCCCCCCTTTTTCCTTTTTTAAAAAAAACCCCCTTTTTTTTTCCCCAAAGGGGGCCCCAAAAAAAAAAAAATTTTAAAAAATTTTTTCCAAAAAAAAAGGGGTTTTTTAAAAAAAACCTAAAAAATTCCCAAAAATTGGGAAAAAAAGGGGGAAAAAAAAAACCCTTAAAATTTTATTTTTGGGGGGTTTTTAAAATTTTCCAAATTTTTTAAAAAAAAATTTTAAAACCTTTTTCCCCTTTTTTAAAAAAAAAAATTTTTTTTTTTTAAAAAAACCCTTTTTCCCAAATTTTTCCAAAAAAAAAAAAAATTTTAAAAAAAAAAAAAAAAATAAAAATTTTTTCCCCCCCAATTTTAAAAAAAAAAAATTTTTTTTTTTTTAAAAAAAAAAATTTTTTTTTGGAAATTTTTCAAAAAACCAAAAATTTTTTTTCCCAAAAAAATTTTTTTTCCCCCCCCTTAAAAAAAAATTTTTTCCCAATTTGGGGAAAAAAAAAAACCCCCCGGGGGGAAACCCCCCCTCAAAAGGGGGTTTTTTTTCCCTTTTTTTAAAAAAGGGCCTTTTAAAAAACCCCCCCTTAAAAATTTTTTTTAACCCCAAAAAAAAAAAAAAATTTTTGGGTTTTAAAGTTCCTTTTCCCCGCCCCCTTTTTAAAAAAATTTTTCAAAAAATTAAAAAAAAAATTTTGGGGGGCCCCCCCCTTTTTTCCCGGGGCCCTTTTTAAAAAAACCCGGTTAAAAAGGGCCCCAAAAAGGGAGGGGGGGAAAAAAGGGGAAAAAAAAAAGGGGAAAAAATTTAAAAAAAAAAAATTTTTCCCCCCCCAAAAACCCAAGGGAAAAACCCGGGGGGAAAAAAAATTTTTGAAAAAAAAAAATAAACCCTTTTCCCCCCAAAAAAGGGCCCCAAATTTTAAAAACCCCCCGGGGGTTGAAAAAACCCCCCCCCCTTTTTTTTTTTAAAAATTTTTTTAATTTTTAAAAAAAAATTTGGGTTTTTTTTTTTTTTTTTTTTTTTTTAATTTTCCTTTAATTTTTTTTAAAAAAATTTAAAATTTTAAAATTTTTTTTTTTTGGGGAAAAAAAAAAGGGAAAAAAAAAAAAAAAATTAAAAAAAAAAGGGAAAAAAAAAAATTTTAAAAAAAAAAAAAATTTTTTTTTTTAAAAAAATTTTTAAAAAAAAAAAAACCCCCAAAAAAAGGGGGAAAAAAATTTTAAAAATTAAAACCCAAAATTTTAAAAAAAAAAAAAACCAAAATTTTTAAAAATTTAAAAAAAAAAAAATTTAAAAAAACCTTTTTTAAAAAAAAAACAAAAAATTTTAAAAAAAAAAAAAAAAAAAAAAAAATTTTCCCCCAATTTTTTGTTTTAAAAATTTTTAAACAAATTAAAAAAAAAGAAATTTTTAAAAAAAAAAAAAATTTTTTTTAAAAAAAAAGGGGGTTAAAAAACCCCCCAAAAAAAAGGAAAAAAAGGGGGTTTTTTTTTAAAAAGGGGGGGAAAAATTTCGGGAAAAAAAAAAAAAATTTTTTTGAAAATTAAAAAAAAAAAAAGAACCCAAGGAAAAATTTTAAAAAGGGGAAAAATTTTGGGGTGGGGAAAAACCCCTTTTTAAATTTTTTTTTCCCCAAAAAATTGGGGCCCTTTTTTCCCCCCCAAAAAAAAAAAAAAAAAAAAGGGAAAAAAGGGTTTGGGTTTTTTTTAAAATTTTTTTAAAAAAAGGGGGGCCCCAAAAAAAAAACCTTTTTGGGGGCCAATTTAAAAAAAAATTTTTTTTTTTTTTTTTTTTAAAAAAAAAAAAAAAAAAAGGGGGGCCCCCCAAAACCCCCAAAAAAAATTTTTTCCCTTTTTTTTTAAAAAGGGGGTTTTTTTTTTTTTAAAGGGGTTTTTAATTTTTAATTTTTTTAAAAACCCTTTAAAAATTTGGGGGGGGGGGGAAAAGGGAAAAAAATTTGGGGGTTTTTAAAAACCCGGGGGGTTTTTTTTTTAAAGGGGAAAAATTTAAAAAATTTTTTTTCCCCCCTTTTTTTTTTTTTTTTAAAAATTTTTGGAAAAAAAAAGGGGGGGGGGGAACCATTTTCCCCCTTTTTTAAAAGGGCCGGGGGAAAAAAAAATTTTTGGGGGTTTTTTTTTGGGTTTTTTTGGGAAAATTTTTTGGGGAAAAATTTTTTTTCCCCCTTTTTTTAAAAAAAAAATTTTTTTGGGCCCCAAAAAAAAAAAATTTTAAAAAAATTTTAAAAAAGGGGGCCGGGGGGGGCCCGGGTTTTTTCCCCCAAAAAAGGCCCCAAAAAAAAAAAAAAAAAAATTTAAAAAAAAAGGAAATTTTTTTTCCCCGGGCCCTTTTTTTTAAAAAGGGGGGTTTTTAAACCCGGAAAAAATTTTTTTTTAAAAATTTTTTTTTTTTCCTTTTTAAAAAATTTTTTTTCCCCCCCTTTTAATTAAAATTTTTAAAAAAAAAAAGGGGGGGGTTAAATTTGGGTTTTTTTTAAAAATTTTTTGGGGGGGGGGGGGGAAAAAGTTTGGGGGTTTTTAAAATAATTTAAAATTTTTTTTTTTTTTTTTTAAAATTTTTGAAATAAAAAAATACTTTTGGTTTTTTTTGGAAAAAATTTTTTTAAAAAAAAAATTTTTTTTTTTAAAAAAAAAAAATTTGGGGGTTTTTGAAAATTTTTTTTTGGGGGGGGGGTTTAAAAATTTTTAAAAAAAAAAAGGGGGGTTTTAAAGGGGGGTTTTTTTTTTGGGTTTTTTTTTATTTTTGGGGGGGTTTTTTTAGGGTTTTAAAATTTTTTTTTAAAAAAAAATTTTTAAAAAAATTTTTTTAAAATTTTTTTTTTTTTTAAAAAAAAAATTTTTTTTTTTTTGGGGGGGTTTTTTTTTTTTTTTTTTTAAATTTTTTTTAGTAAATTTTTTTTTTTTTTTAAAAAATTTTTTTTTTTTTGAATTTTTAAAGGGGGGGTTTTTTTTTTTTTTTTAAGGGAAAAAAAAAGGGGGGGCCCCCCTTTTAAGGGAAAGGGGGGGAAAAAAAAATTTTTAAAACCATTTTCCCCAAAAAATTTTTTTCCAATTTTTTTTTTTTTTGGGAAAAAACCCCCCCGGGTTTTTAACAAAACCCAAAAAAAAAGGGGGGGTTGGGAAAAAAAATTTAAAAAAAGGAAAAAAAAAAAAAAAAAATTTTAAAATTTAAATTTTTTTTTTAAAAAAAGGGGGAAAATTTTTCAAAAAAAAAAATTTAAATTTTTAAATTTTAATTTTAAATTTTTTTTAAAAAATTTTTAAAAAAAATTTATTAAAATTTTCAAAAATTTTTTTTTTTTTTTTTCCCCAAAAAATTTTTGTTTCCCCCAAAAAAAAAAAAAAAAATTTTAAAAAAACCCTTTTTCCCCCCCCAAAAAAATTTTTTGGCCCCCCAAAAAAAAAAAAAAACCCCCGAAAACCAAACCAAATTTTTTTTGGGGGGAAAAAAAAAAGGGCCCTTTTTTTTTTTTCCCCCAAAAAATTTTTTGGCCCCCAAAAAAATTTTTTAAAAGTTTAAAAAAAAGGGGGGGGGGAAAAAAAAAAAAAAAATTTTCCCCCCCCGGGGGGGGCCCCCCCCCCCCCTTTTTTATTTAAAAAAAAAAAACCCCAAAAAAAAAAATTTTTTAACAACTTAAAAAAAAATTTTTTTTTTTTTAAAAAAACCCCAACCCCCCCGGGGGGGGGGGCCCCCAAAACCCCCCCAAAAAAACCCTTTTTAAAAAGGTTAAAAGGGGGCCCCGGGGGGAAAATCCCCCCAAAAAAAAAAAAACCCCAAAAAATTTTTTTTTCCCAAATTAAAAAAGGGGGGGCCCCCGGAAAAAAAAAAAAGGGGGGGGTTTGGGGGCCCCCAAAAAATTTTTTAAAAAAAAAATTTCCCGGGGGGGTTAAAAAAAAAAGGGGAAAAACTATTAAAAAAAGGGGAAAAAAAAAACCCCAAATTTAAAAAATTTTTCCTTTTTTCCCAAAAAAAAAATTTTTTTTTCCCAAAAAATTTTTTTTTTAAAAAAAAAAAAAGGGGGGGAAAAAAAAAAAAACCCCCCTAAAAAAAATTTTCCCCCAAAAAAAAAAGGGGGGAAAAAAAGGGAAAAACCCCCTTTTAGGGTTGGGGGCCTTTGGGGGAATAACATGGGGGGTTTCATACTTGGTGAACTATTTTACACCCCAATAAAAAAAGGGGCCGCCTAGTGGGTGGGGGCCCCGGGAATTTGAGAAGGAAGAAAATCTAGAAAAGGAAGGGGGGAAAGACTGTCAACATGATTAACTCCCATCAAAACCCCAAGGTCTTTACGATGGTATGAGGGATAGTCAGTGGAGGTACAAATCCCAAAAAAAAAATATGTATTCAATGTCCCTATACCAGCAGAGAATTAAAAGGGCCCTGCACCATTCGACTTTTGGGGCCCCTTTCGAAAAAGAGCGACCTTTTATAGTGGGGGGTACCCCCGCTTGGGAGATTTTTGACCCCAAAGTATAAGACCCCGGGACTAAAAGAACCCAATACAGAGGAAGAGGGAGAAGGTCTTGCTGCATTTACAAAGGGGTAAAAGCCAGCGAATACAGGATGGGGGGAACAATTGAATAAAGTTCCGGCAGATACCCCTGGGGGCCCTCCTTACTACATCTGAGCCCCACAGGGAAGCACTTTTAAGGTGCTAAAACAGATTCAAGCCCCGGAGGGTATTGCTACAGAAAAGATGGGTCACGTAAAAAAACTCTATCTTTCCCAGGGGATCAGATATCTTTTCTCCAAAAGAGTTTGGAGAAGGGGGGAGACCGACATACCAAGCTACTATTCATAGTGGCCCGGTGAAATTGACCCATCTTTCCCCCGAAAAAATTTATTGACAACGGTTTACCCCTTTCAATTTTAGCCTGTTTACACTCAGAACTTATATATAAAAGGGGAGCGTAAATTGCAGCAAGTGCACTGGTCGTATCAAGTAATAAAGTGGTGAAAAGTAAGGTTGTCGATCCCTCGGGGGAACCAATAGAGTACTAGGCTTGGCAATTCTTATCAATATCTAGGGGGATTAAAAAGGGGGTTTTTAAATTTTTAATCTAAAAAATTTTAAATTAAAGCAACAAGAAAAAAATTTTTTTGGGGGGGAAACTATCAATTTTGAACAAAGGGGAAAATTTGAATTCACCCCTAGGGTTTGTTAATTAAATTGCTACCAAGTTATGTTTAACTAGGGGGGTTATAAAGGGTTTTTAAGTGAGTTTAGGAAAAAAACCTTTTTAGGGATGTTGACCCCCTTTAAAACAATTAGTCGGCTTCTGCGTCTCCAATTAACCAAGGGGAAAAAAAAAATTTTGTTCATACAACCCCCCGATTTCTAAAAAAAAACTAATGCCCTAAATCAATTAATCCTAATTTCCCCTTTTTTTATTAAATTTAAAAAAAAAACATTGCATTGCGCCCTCCCCCAAAAATTAATTAAAACCCAAATTTTCGCAAACCCCCTATTGATAATCAAAACTAATTAAGAATTCCTAAAAAAATCCTAATCAATTCCCGTATCAAAAGGTTTCTAACCCAATTATAAACAAAGACTGATTATAATTTAAATCAAAAGGGAAAACAAACATGAATAATCTTAATAATTCCCCCTTACATAAAATGGCTACAAAATTTTCCCTTTTTTAAAAATTTTAGAGTTTCATCCAATTTCCCACAAGGGTTTATTTAGAAAATTATAGTATGAGTTTTCATAAAAAAAAAAAAATTTAAAATTTAAAGGTGCAATGGAAAATTTATATTAAACAACTAATAAAAGGCATAAAAAAAAAATAAAGTAAAAGAAAAAAAGGTTATAATCTTCAAGAGTTCAATCTTCAAAAATGGGCTCCTTGGGAAAAATTTTTAATTGAAAGCAAATTCAAAAAAATGACATTTTTTCCTTTAAACTAAAATTTGGAAAAATCTAAAGTACCCAAGGAAATTTTAAT
>JBBMOL010003644.1:0-14829 GCA_037954665.1 Laguncularia racemosa | reverse complement strand
GTAACGACATGGACATTTATAGTGACAATACATAGAGTGATTAAAATTGTAGCCGTGACATTTTTATCGCGATGGCAGCAACAACGTTGACAACATTTGTTACGATGATATTTGTAGCAGCTATGTTTGTACGACAATATTTGCGGTGACAACTGCCGCAATGATATTTGTGGTTAGAATGTTTGTAGTGGACAATATTTTCGACGACAACATTTGTTTGTAGTGGTAATTGCAGCAACTTTTTTTGAGTAACGACAGTGGACAATTTATAGTGACAATACATAGAGTGATTAAAATTGTGGCCGTGACATTTTCATCGCGATGGCAGCAACACCGTTGACAACATTTGTTGCGATGATATTTGTAGCAGCTATGTTTTGTAACGACAATATTTGCGGTGACGAACTGCCGAATGATATTTGTGGTTAGAATGTTTGTAGTGGCAATATTTCGACGACAACATTTGTTGTACGTGGTAATTGCAGCTACTTTGTTTGAGTAACGACATGGACATTTATAGTGACAATACATAGAGTTTTTAAAATTGTACCCGTGACATTTTTATCGCGATGGCAGAACAACGTTGACAACTTTTGTTGCTTTTGATTTTTTTTTTTAAAAAGCATTTTTGTGCCCCCCCAAATTTGCGTTGACAACCCCCCGCAATAAAAATTTGTGGTTAAATTTTTTTTAGTGGAAATTTTTTTGCGACAATTTTTGTTGTGTGGTAATTGCAGCTACTTTTTTGAAAAACGACGGGGATTTTTATGGGGGACAATCATAGGGGGGTTAAAATTTTGGGGCCCGGGGGACATTTTTATCGCGATGGCGAACCCCAACTTGGGGACAAAATTTGTTGAAAATGTATTTGTAGCAGCTATGTTTGTGACGAAAATTTTTTGTTTTTGACAACTGCCCAATGATATTTGTGGTTAAAATTTTTTGGAGTGAAATATTTGCAGCGAAACATTTGTTGTAGTGGTAATTGCTGAAATTTTTTTTTTGGAAAAAACGATTGGGAAAAAATTTATGGGAAAAATATTTTGAGTGTTTAAAAATTTGGGGGCCGAAAATTTTTTTCACCCCCGGGGGCAGAAAAAAACGTTAAAAAATTTTTTTGCGAATTTTATTTGTAGGGGGCTTTTTTTAAAAACGACAAATTTGCGGTGACTTTTCCGTTTTGTTATTTGGGGTTTAAAAAGTTTTGTGGCAATATTTTCGACGACAGCATTTGTTTGGGGGGTTAATTGAAGCTATTTTATTTGAGTAACGATTGGGGGAAATTTTTTGTTACAATACTTGAGTGTTAAAATTGTGGCGTGACATTTTTCATCGCGAGGGTTTTGAAAAAAACGTTGACAAAATTTTGTTGCGGATGATTTTTTTGCAGCTTTGTTTGTGACGAAAATTTTTTGCGGGGGAAAAATGCCGCAATGATATTTAGGTTTTAATGTTTGGGGGGAAAAATTTTTTGGGCAACAAAAACATTTTTTTTTAGTGGTAATTGCAACCATTTTTTTTTGGGGAAAAACGACATGGACATTTACCCCTGAAATTTTACTTAGAGTGTTAAAAAAATTTTTGGGCCCGTAAAAATTTTTATCGCGCCCCGCAAAAAAAATTTTTGGCACCTTTTTTTGCGAAAATATTTGTAGCCCCCTATGTTTGTAAAAAAATTTTTTGCGGTGACAACCGAAAGGGGTTTTTTGGGGTTTAAAAATTTTGTAGGGGAAAATCTTTCGACGACAACATTTGTTGTAGTGGAAATTTCCCCAGTACTTTGTTTGAAAAAACGCGGGGACATTTATAGGGGGGGAAATACTTTGTTTTTAAAAATTGTAGCCAACTTTTTACCATGGCACAAAAAAATTTTTTCCATTTTTTTAAAGCGATGATATTTGTAGCGCTATGTATGTAACGTCAATATTTGCGTTGCAACTCCGGGGAAAGGGGTTTTTGGGGTTTTTAAAATGTTTGTAGTGACAATATTTAAAAGCACAACTTTTTTTTTTGGGGGAAATTTCCCCAGCAACTTTTTTTGAGTAACGAGTTGGAAATTTTAGGACAATACTTGAGTGTTAAAAAAATTGTGGACGTCCCCATTTTCATCGCGATGGCAGCAACAACGTTGACAACTTTGTAGCGAGATTTTGTAGCAGTATGTTTGTAACGACAATATTTGCCGGTGAAAACTGCCGCGGGGATTTTTGGGGGTTGAATGTTTGTAGAAAAAAATTTTTTAAAAGACAACATTTTTTTTTGTGGTAATTTTAGCTTTTTATTTGGAAAGGGGACTTGGAAATTTATATTTAAAAAATAATAGAGTGTTAAAAATTTTTTGGGCCCCCCCCCCCCTGACATTTTCATCGCGATGGCAGAAACAATTTTGAAACCCCATTTGTAGCGAAGATATTTGTAGCAGCTATGTTTAAAACAAAAATTTTTGGGGCGGTGACAACCCCCGAATTTTGATATTTGGGTTTTTGTTTTTTTTTGGTCGCAATTTTTTGGGACGACAAGATTTTTTGTGTGGTAATTAAAACCTTTTTGTTGGGAAAAACGACGGAAAACTTTTATTTTTGCAATAAATAGAGTGATTAAAATTGTGGCCGTGATTTTTTTTATCCGGGGTGGCAGTAACAATGTTGAAACTTTGTAGAAAAAATTATTTGTAGCAGCTATGTTTGTAACCCCCAATTTTTGGGGGGTGAAACTCCCCCCAACGATATTTGTGGTTAGAATGTTTTGTGACAAATTGCAACGAAAAACATTTTTTTTTGTGGTAATAGCGGTACTTTTTTGGGGAGTAACGACGGGGGACATTTATAGGGAAAAAAATTGAGTGTTAAAAATTTGGGGGGCCGTGACATTTTTATCGCGGGGGGCAGCAAAAACGTTGAAAACATTTGTAGCGTTGATTTTTTGCGGTTTTTTAAAACGACAATATTTGCGTTGACAACCCCCGCAATGAATTTGGGTTTTTGAATGTTTGTAGTAAAAATTTTTTCGGGGAAACCCCATTTTTTTTTAGTGGTAATTGTAGCAATTTTTTTTAAAAGGAAACGCTTGGAAATTTTTGGGGAAAAAAAAATAGAGTGATTAAAAATTGGCCCGTGACTTTTTTTTTCCGTTGGGGGAAAAAAAGTTGACAACATTTGTGGGGGAAATTTATTTGTAGCAGAAAAGGTTTTTTTCGAATTTTTGCGGTGACAACTGCCAAAACGTTTTTTGGGGTTTAAAAATTGTTTGTAGAAAAATATTTTCGACGACAACTTTTGTTATAGTGGTTTTTGCAGTTTTTTTTTGGGGGTTTTAACTAAATGGATTTTATAGTAAAAATTACTTGAGTGATTAAAATTGTGGCTGTCCCCCCCCCCAATTTTCATCCGATGGGGGGCAACAATTTTGACAACATTTGTAGAAAAAGTTTTTTGTAGCAGTATGTTTGAAGGGGAAAAATTTTTTTTTGGGGGGGGGGAACAACTGCCGCAACGTTTTTTTTTTGGTTAGAATGTTTGTAGAGGCAATATTTTGGGAAAAAAATTTTGTTATAGGGAAAAATTGCAGCTACTTTCTTGGAGTAACAAAAATGGATATTTATAGTGACAATTCATGAGTGATTAAATTGTGGCCGTAAAAATTTTCATCGCGTTGGCAGCAAAACGTTGACAACATTTGTAGCGAAGATATTTGCTGGGGGCTTTGTTTTTGGGGAAAATTATTTGGTTGACAACCCCCGCAAGGATATTTGGGTTGGAAAATGTTTGTGTGCAATATTGCAGCGACAACTTTTTTTTGTAGGGGAAAATTGTAAAAATTTTTTTTGAGTAACGACTTGGAAATTTATTTTGACAACCCCAAAAAGGGGGTTAAAAAATTGTAGTTTTGTTTTTTCATCGCGATGGCAAAAAACAACGTTGACAATTTTTTGTAGCGAAGATTTTTTTGCAGCTATTTTGGGGAAACGACAATATTTGCGGTAAAAAAATGCGGAATGAAATTTGTGGTTAGAATGTTTGTAGGGCCCCAATTTTTTTTCGACGACAACATTTGTGGTTTTTGGTAATTGCAGTACTTTTTTGAGAACCCCGACATGGACATTTATAGTGACAAACATAGAGTGTTTAAAAATTTTTTGGCGGGGATTTTCATCGCGATGGCAGCAAAACCCCGTTAAAATTTTTTGTGCGAAAATTTTTGTAGCAGCTTTTTTTGTAACGGAAATATTTGCGGTGCAAATGCCGCAATGATATTTGGGTTTTTAAAATTTGTTTATAGAGCCATATTTTCGACAAAACATTTGTTTTTGGTGGGAAATTGCATTTTCTTTGTTTGAAAAACGGCATGGATTTTTTATAGTAAAAATTAAAGGGGAGTGATTAAATTTGGGGGCCGTGACATTTTCTTCGGATGGCTGCAAAAACTTTGGGAAAACATTTGTAGTGATGATATTTGTAGCAGCTATGTTTGTAACGAAAATATTTGGGGGGGACAACCCCCGCAATGATTTTGGGGTTTAAAAAAGTTTGTGTGGAAAAAATTGCGACGCAACATTTTTGTCGGGGTAATTAAAAGAAAATTTTGGTTTGAGTAAAGGACATGGATTTTTATAGTAAAAATTAATTTTAGTTGTTAAAAAATTTTTGCCGTGACATTTTTATGCGACCCCAGAAAAAATGTTGACAAATTTATTGCGATGATGTTTGTAGCAGCTGGGGTTAAAAAACAAAAATTTTTTTTGGGTTTTGACAACCCCCCAAAATGATATTTGTGGTTAGAATGTTTGTGGGGGACAATATTTGCGCGACAAATTTTTGTAGGGGGAAAATTTCCAGCAATTTTTTTTGAAAAATGACTTGGAAATTTATTGTGCAATAAGGGGAGTGATTAAAATTGGGGCCCGGGGGAATTTTCATTTTTGATGGCAGCAACAACGTTGACAAAATTTTTGGAGAAAAGTTTTTTGGCAAGTTTGTTTTAAGGGGAAAATATTTGCTTTTGGAAAAAGGGGCCGCAATGTATGTATGGTTAGAATGTTTGTGGGGGAAAATATTTAAAACGACAACATTTGTTGTTTGGTAATTAAAAACCACTTTGTTTGAAAAAAGACTTGGACATTTATGGGGGAAAACCCCATAGAGTGTTAAAAAATTGAGGCCGTGACATTTTTTATCGCGAGGCCCCAGCAACAACGTTGACACATTTTTGGCGTTGTTTTTTTGTAGCAGCTTTTTTTGTGACGAAAATTTTTCCCCGTTAAAAATTGCCGCAATGATTTTTTTTTGGTTGAATTTTTTTAGAAAAAAATTTTTGCAGCGCAATTTTTTTTTTTGTAGTGGTAATTTTTTAAAACTTTTTTTGAGTAACGATTGGGGGAAATTTATGTGACAATTTTAGAGTTTTTTAAATTGGGCCCCGTGACATTTTCTTCGCGAGGGAAAAGAAAAAATTTGGCAACATTTGTAGCGAAGTTTTTTTGTAGCTTTTTGTTTGAAAGGGGACAAAAATTTGGGGGGGACAACCCCCGTAATTTATTTGTGGTTAGAATGTTTGTTGTGGCAATATTTTCGCAAAAACTTTTTTTTGTAGGGGGAATTTGTAGCTATTTTTTTTGGGGGTTTAAGATTGGAAAATTTATAGTTCAATACATAGAGTGTTAAAAAAATTGGGGGGCCGGGGACTTTTCATCCGGGGCCAGCAACAACGTTGACAACATTTGTTGCGTTTTTATTTGTAGCAGCTTTTTTTGTGACAAAAAATTTTATTTGTGGTGCAACCTGCCGCAATGATATTTTTGGTTAGAATTTTTTTTGGGAAAAATTATTTGCAACGCCAACATTTGTTGTTTTTGGTAATTCAACCATTTTTTTTTGGGGAGAAGGGGACATGGACATTTATTTTTAAAAAATACTTGGAGTGTTAAAAATTGGGGCCCTTTTAAACATTTTTACCCCCGATGCAGTAAATGTTGGCACCAATTTTAGCGAAAATTTTTGAAAAAGTATTTTTTTTAAACAAAAATATTTGCGGTGAAACCCCTGCCGAAAGGGGATATTTGGGGTTTAAAAATGTTTGTAGTGGCCAATATTTTCGGGGGACAACATTTTTTTTTGGGGAAAATTGCAGCTTTTTGTTTGAGTAACGACAGGAAATTTTTTATAGTGACAATACTTGGGGTTGTTAAAAAAATTGTAGCCAAAAATTTTTTTTCGCGATGGCAGCAACAACGTTGAAACATTTGTAGCGATGTTTTTTGTAGCAGCTATGTTTAAAATTTTTAAATTTTTTGCGTTTAAAAAAAAATTTGCCGAATTTTTTTTGGGGTTTAAAAATTTTTGGTTGTGACAATATTTGCGAAAACAACTTTGGGGTTTTTGTGGTAATTGCAAAAAAATTTTTTTTGAGTAAGACTTGGAAATTTATAGTAAAAATACTTAGAGTTTTTTAAAATTGGGCCCCGTGACATTTTCATGCGATGGCAGCAACAACGTTAAAAAACATTTGTAGAAAAGTTATTTGCGCAGCTATGTTTGAACAAAAATTTTTGCGATGACAACTGCCGCTTATTAGGTTTTGGGGAATTTTTTGGTAGTGACTTTTTTGCAACGACGACTTTTTTGTAGTGGTAATTGCAACCTTTTTTTTTGGGGTTTTAACGGGGGGGGAAAACATTTATAGTGCAATACATGAGTGTTAAAAAAATTGTGGCCGTGACATTTTTATCGCGATGGCAGCAACAAGTTGTAAACATTTGTTGCGATGATATTTTTGCGAAAATTGTTTAAAACCCCCATTTTTTGGGGTTTTGGACAACTGCCGCAATGATTTTGGGGGGTTTGGGGAATTTTTTGTAAAAATATTTGCAGCGACAACTTTTGTTGTATTGTAATTGCAGAAATTTTTTTTTAGAAAAAAAATTGGAAATTTAGGGGTTGGAAAATTAAGGGGAGAAAATTAAAATTTTTTGGCCGTGACATTTTCATCGCGATGGCAAAAACAACGTTGACAACATTTTTTCCCCGAAAAATTTTTTGCAGCTTTGTTTGAAAGGGGGGGGACTTTTTTTGGGGCGGGACAACTGCCAAAATTGATATTTGTGGTTAGAATTTGGGGTGTGGCTTATTTTCGAAAAACAAATTTTTGGGGAGTGGTAATTAAAAGCTACTTTTTTGGGGAAAAAAAAGGGACAGGATTTTTATAGTGACAATACATTGATGAAAAAATTTTTCCCTTTTGGTTTTTTTTTATCGCGATGGCAGCAACACGTTGAAAAACATTTGTAGCGTGTTTTTTGTAGGGGGCTTTTTTAAAATTTTCTTTTTTTTCCTTTGACAACCCCCGCAATGTTTTTTGTGGTTAAAATGTTTTGGGGGAAAATTTTTCCCCAGCAAAAAACTTTTGTTGTAGTGGTAATTGCAGCAATTTTTTTTGGGAAAAACGACTTGGAAATTTATAGGGACAATACATAGAGTGTTAAAAATTGTGGCCGTGACATTTTCATCGCGTGGCGAACCCCAACTTTAAAAAAATTTTTGTAGGAAGTTTTTTGCGCAGTTTTTGTTTGTAACGACAATATTTGCGATGACCTGCCGCAATGTTATTATGGTTTGAATGTTTGTATTGAAAAATTTTTTGCAACGACGACTTTTTTTGTTTTTGGAATTTGGGGCAACCACTTTGTTTGGGTAACCCCCTGGACTTTTATAGTGACAATATTTTGAGAAAATTAAAATTGTGGCCGTGTTTTTTATCGCGATGGCAGCAACAATGTTGTCAACATTTGTTGCGGGGTTATTTTCCCAGCTATGTTTGTAACGACAATATTTGCGTTGACAATGCCGCAATGATATTTGGGGTTTAAAAATTGTTTGTATGAGAATATTTGCAGAAAACAACTTTTTTTGTAGTTGTAATTCCCGAATTTTTTTGAGTAACGACTTGGAAATTTTTTTGACAATAAATAGTTTTGTTAAAAATTTGTGGCCGTGAAATTTTTCATCGCGGGGGCAAAAAACAACTTGGGGACAACTTTTTGCGAAGTTTTGTAGCAGCTTTTTTAAAAAGCAATATTTGCGGTGACAACTGCCGCAAGATATTTGGGTTTTTAAAATTGTTTGTAGCCCCCAATATTTTCGACGACAAGATTTGTTGTAGTGGTAATTAAAAACCACTTTGTTCTTTAAAAAGCATGGACATTTTAGTGACAATACATAGGTATTAAAATTGTGGCCGTGACATTTTTTTCGCGATGGCGAAAAAAATGTTGACAACATTTGTAGAAAAAAATATTTGTAGGTATTTTTAAAAACGACAATTTTTCCCGGTAAAAACTGCCGAACTTTTTTTGGGGTTTAAAAAGTTTGTAGTGAAAATTTGCAAAAAAAAACATTTGTTGTAGGGGAAAATGGCGGCCACTTTGTTTGGTAACGAAAAGGACATTTTAGGGGAAAAAATACAAGACCCTTTTAAAAATTTTGGGGCCCGGGGAAAATTTTTTTATCGCGATGGCAGCAAAAAGGGGTTAAAAACCATTTGTAGCGATGATATTTGTAGCAGCTTGTTTGTAGGGAAAAATTTTTGGGGGATGAAACTGCCCAATGTTTTTTGGGGTTAAAAAGTTTGTATTCCCTTTTTTTGCAACGAAAAACCATTTGTTGTAGTGGTAATTGAAACCTTTTTTTTTGGGGGTAACGACAGGATTTTTTATAGGGACTTTACAAAAAAGGGGATTAAAATTGGGCCCCGGGGACTTTTTTAATTCCCCGGATGGCAGCAACAACGTTGACAAAATTTGTAGCGTGATATTTGAGCAATATTTGCAGCGACAACATTTGTTGTAGTGGTAATTGCAGCACTTTTTTTGAGTAACGACTTGGACAATTTATAGTGACAATACATAGAGTGATTAAAATTGTGGCCGTGACATTTTCATCGCGATGGCAGCATGCAACAACGTTGACAACATTTGTAGCGAAGATATTTGTAGCAGCTATGTTTGTAACGACAATATTTGCGGTGACAACTGCCGCAATGATATTTGTGGTTAGAATGTTTGTGAGTGCAATATTTTCGCACGACAACATTTGTTGTAGTGGTAATTGCAACTACTTTGTTTGAGTAACGACATGGACATTTATAGTGACAATACATAGAGTGATTAAAATTGTGGCCGTGACATTTTTATCGCGATGGCAGCAACAATCGTTGACAACATTTGTAGCGAAATATTTGTAGCAGCTATGTTTGTAACGACAATATTTGCGGTGACAACTGCCGCAATGATATTTGTGGTTAGAATGTTTGTAGTGACAATATTTGCGACGACAACATTTGTTGTAGTGGTAATTGCAGCACTTTTTTGAGTAACGACTGGAATTTATAGTGACAATACATAGAGTGATTAAAATTGTGGCCGTGACATTTTTCATCGCGATGGCAGCAACAACGTTGACAACATTTGTAGCGATGATATTTGTAGCAGCTATGTTTGTAACGACAATATTTGCGTTGACAACTGCCGCAATGATATTTGTGGTTAGAATGTTTGTAGTGACAATATTTTGCAGCGACAACATTTGTTGTAGTGGTAATTGCAGCACTTTTTTTGAGTAACGACTTGGAAATTTATAGTGACAATACATAGAGTGATTAAAATTGTGGCCGTGACATTTTCATCGCGATGGCAGCAACAACGTTGACAACATTTGTGCGAGATATTTGTAGCAGCTATGTTTGTAACGACAATATTTGCGGTGACAACTGCCGCAATGATATTTGTGGTTAGAATGTTTGTAGTGACAATATTTGCACGACACATTTGTTGTAGTGGTAATTGCAGCACTTTTCTTGGGTAACGACATGGAATTTATAGTGACAATACATAGAGTGATTAAATTGTGGCCGTGACATTTTCATCGCGATGGCTAGCAACAACGTTGACAACATTTGTTGCGAATATTTGTAGCAGCTATGTTTGTAACGACAATATTTGCGGTTGACAACTGCCGCAATGATATTTGTGGTTAGAATGTTTGTAGTGGCAATATTTCGACGACAACATTTGTTGTGTGTGTAATTGCAGCACTTTGTTTGAGTAACGACTTGGAAATTTATAGTGACAATACATAGAGTGATTAAAATTGTGGCCGTGACTTTTTTATCGCGATGGCAGCAACAACGTTGACAACATTTGTAGCGATGATATTTGTAGCAGCTATGTTTGTAACGACAATATTTGCGTTGACAACTGCCGCAATGATATTTGTGGTTAGAATGTTTTTAGTGACAATATTTGCGCGACAACATTTGTTGTAGTGGTAATTGCAACAACTTTGTTTGAGTAACGACATGGAAACATTTATGTGACAATACATAGAGTGATTAAAATTGTGGCCGTGACATTTTTATCGCGATGGCAGCAACAACGTTGACAACATTTGTAGCGAATATTTGTTAGCAGCTATGTTTGTAACGACAATATTTGCGATGACAACTGCCGCAATGATATTTGTGGTTAGAATGTTTGTAGTGACAATATTTGCAACGACAACATTTGTTGTAGTGGTAATTGCAACTTTGTTTGAGTAACGACATGGACATTTTAGTGACAATACATAGAGTGATTAAATTGTGGCCGTGACATTTTTATCGCGATGGCAGCAACAACGTTGACAACATTTGTGCGAAATATTTGTAGCAGCTATGTTTGTAACGACAATATTTGCGGTGACAACTGCCGCAATGATATTTGTGGTTAGAATGTTTGTAGTAGCAATTTTTCGACGACAACATTTGTTGTAGTGGTAATTGCAGCTACTTTTGTTTGAGTAACGCATGGACATTTATAGTGACAATACATAGAGTGATTAAAATTGTGGGCCGTGACATTTTATCGCGATGGCAGCAACAACGTTGACAACATTTGTAGCGATGATATTTGTAGCAGCTATGTTTGTAACGACAATATTTGCGGTGACAACTGCCGCAATGATATTTGTGGTTAGAATGTTTGTAGTGGCATATTTTCGACGACAACATTTGTTGTCGTGGTAATTGCAGCTACTTTGTTTGAGTAACGACATGGACATTTATAGTGACAATACATAGAGTGATTAAAAATTGTAGCCGTGACATTTTTATCGCGATGGCAGCAACAACGTTGACAACATTTGTAGCGATGATATTTGTAGCAGCTATGTTTGTAACGACAATATTTGCGGTGACAACTGCCGCAATGATATTTGTGGTTAGAATGTTTGTAGTGGCAATATTTTCGACGACAACATTTGTTGTAGTGGTAATTGCAGCTACTTGTTTGAGTAACGACATGGACATTTATAGTGACAATACATAGAGTGATTAAAATTGTGGCCGTGACATTTTTATCGCGATGGCAGCAACAACGTTGACAACATTTGTAGCGAAGATATTTGTAGCAGCTATGTTTGTAACGACAATATTTGCGTGACAACTGCCGCAATGATATTTGTGGTTGAATGTTTGTAGGCAATATTTCGACGACAACATTTGTTGTAGTGGTAATTGCAGCTACTTTGTTTGAGTACGACATGGACATTTATAGTGACAATACATAGAGTGATTAAAATTGTGCCGTGCATTTTATCGCGATGGCAGCAACAAGTTGACAACATTTGTGCGAGATATTTGTAGCAGCTATGTTTGTAACGACAATATTTGCGGTGACAACTGCCGCAATGATATTTGTGGTTAGAATGTTTGTAGTGGCAATATTTTCGACGACAACATTTGTTGTCGTGGTATTGCAGCTACTTTGTTTGAGTAACGACTGGACATTTATAGTGACAATCATAGAGTGATTAAAATTGTGCCGTGACATTTATCGCGATGGCAGCAACAACGTTGACAACATTTGTAGCGAAGATATTTGTAGCAGCTATGTTTGTAACGACAATATTTGCGGTGACAACTGCCGCAATGATATTTGTGGTTAGAATGTTTGTAGTGGCAATATTTTCGACGACAACATTTGTTGTCGTGGTAATTGCAGCTACTTTGTTTGAGTAACGACATGGACATTTATAGTGACAATACATAGAGTGATTAAAATTGTAGCCGTGACATTTTTATCGCGATGGCAGCAACAACGTTGACAACATTTGTTGCGATGATATTTGTAGCAGCTATGTTTGTGACGACAATATTTGCGTTGACAACTGCCGCAATGATATTTGTGGTTAGAATGTTTGTAGTGACAATATTTGCAGCGACAACATTTGTTGTAGTGGTAATTGCTGCAACTTTTTTTGAGTAACGAGTTGGAATTTATAGTGACAATACATAGAGTGATTTAAAATTGTGGCCGTGACATTTTCATCGCGATGGCAGCAACAACGTTGACAACATTTGTAGCGAAGATATTTGTAGCAGCTATGTTTGTAACGACAATATTTGCGGTGACAACTGCCGCAATGATATTTGTGGTTAGAATGTTTGTAGTGGCAATATTTTCGACGACAACATTTGTTGTAGTGGTAATTGCAGCTACTTTGTTTGAGTAACGACATGGACATTTATAGTGACAATACATAGAGTGATTAAAATTGTGGCCGTGACATTTTATCGCGATGGCAGCAACAACGTTGACAGCATTTGTAGCGATGAAATTTGTAGCAGCTATGTTTGTAACGACAATATTTGCGGTGACAACTGCCGCAATGATATTTGTGGTTAGAATGTTTGTAGTGGCAATATTTTCGACGACAACATTTGTTGTCGTGGTAATTGCAGCTACTTTGTTTGAGTAACGACATGGACATTTATAGTGACAATACATAGAGTGATTAAAATTGTAGCCGTGACATTTTTATCGCGATGGCAGCAACAACGTTGACAACATTTGTAGCGATGATATTTGTAGCAGCTATGTTTGTAACGACAATATTTGCGTTGACAACTGCCGCAATGATATTTGTGGTTAGAATGTTTGTAGTGCAATATTTCGCGACAACATTTGTTGTGTGGTAATTGCAGCTACTTTGTTTGAGTAACGACATGGACATTTATAGTGACAATACATAGAGTGATTAAAATTGTGCCGTGACATTTTTATCGCGATGGCAGCAACAACGTTGACAACATTTGTAGCGATGATATTTGTAGCAGCTATGTTTGTAACGACAATATTTGCGGTGACAACTGCCGCAATGATATTTGTGGTTAGAATGTTTGTAGTGGCAATATTTCGACGACAACATTTGTTGTGTGGTAATTGCAGCTACTTTGTTTGAGTAACGACATGGACATTTATAGTGACAATACATAGAGTGATTAAAATTGTGCCGTGACATTTTTATCGCGATGGCAGCAACAACGTTGACAACATTTGTAGCGATGATATTTGTAGCAGCTATGTTTGTAACGACAATATTTGCGGTGACAACTGCCGCAATGATATTTGTGGTTAGAATGTTTGTAGTGGCAATATTTTCGACGACAACATTTGTTGTCGTGGTTTATCAGTTTGTTTGAGTAACGTGGACATTTATAGTGACAATACATAGAGTGATTAAAATTGTGCCGTGACATTTTATCGCGATGGCAGCACAACGTTGACAACATTTGTAGCGATGATATTTGTAGCAGTTGTTGTAACGAATATTTGCGGTACAACTGTCGCAATGATATTTTGGTTAGAATGTTTGTAGTGGCAATATTTTCGACGACAACATTTGTTAGTGTAATTGCAGCTATTTTTTGGTAACGGACATTTATAGTGACAATACAAATGTGATTAAAATTGTAGCGTGACTTTTATCGCGATGGGACAGCAAAATTTGAAACATTTGTTGCGAATATTTGTAGCGCATGTTTTGTACGACAATATTTGCGTGCAATGCGCAATGATATTGTGGTAAAGTTTTTAGTGCAATTTTGCAGCGACAACATTTGTTGTAGTGGTAATTGCGCATTTTTTGAGTAACGAGTGGAATTTTGTGCAATACATGAGTGATTAAATTCGGACATTTTTGCGTGGAAATTGCAACTTTGTACGAAGATTTGTAGACTATGTTTGTACGACAATATTTGCGGTGACATCGCAATGTATTGGGTAGAATGTTTGTGGAATATTTTCGCGCAATTTGTTTGGGTAATTGCGCTTTTTGGTAAGAAGTTTAGTGACAATAATGGTGATAAATTGTGCGTGACATTTTATCGATGGCAGAACAAGTGACAACTTTGTACGTATTGTAGCGCTATGTTTGAACGCATATTTCGGTGACAACTGCCGCAATGATATTTGTGGTTAGAATGTTGTGGTATTTTGAACAACTTGGTGTAATTGCATATTTGTGATAAAGGACATTATGTGCAATAATAGAGATAAAATTGTACGAATTTTATCGATGGCAGCAAACTTGAACATTTGTGCGTGATATTGTAGCGCTAGTTGACAATTTTGAAGCAATGAATTGTGTTAAAAGTTTAAATTTTCGGCACATTTTTGTGGGAATTGCAACTTTTTGAGTATGTGGATTTTGGACAATCATAGTGATAATTGTGGTGAATTTATGCAGCAGCAACAGTTGAATTGTACGAATATTTGTAGCGCTGTTGTACACATATTGGTAACTGCGCATGAATTTTGTAGAATGTTTGTTGAGCCAATATTTTCGCGACAACTTTGTTGTAGTGGAAATTGCGCTACTTTGTTTGAGTAACGGCATGACATTATATTGAAATACATAGTGTGATAAAATTGTGGCCGTGAATTTTTCGCATGGCTGCAACACGTTGACAAATTGTAGTGAAGATATTGTAGCACATGTTTGTAACGACAATTTGCAATGC
>JBBMOL010003643.1:0-14838 GCA_037954665.1 Laguncularia racemosa | reverse complement strand
CCATAATAAATTTAAAGACCTTTCCTTATGATTTCTATAAAATCAATAATAAATTAACACAATTCATACTATAAAGATTGAGTATAAAAGGGCCCTCTATCCGGAGTGTAGGTGATGGGAATCAAAATCCAACAAACCTATCATTAGGACAAAAATTGATGGATTTCGAATCTTGGCGATGAGGGCCCATTTCGAGCTGATAAACCTTGGAGTTAATTATTATCTAACCTTTTTTAAATCTTATTCATGAATTGTATTTTCCCAACAGGTATGCTTATTTGCTTCACAAGGCGATGGATAAACTCACTAAGACTCAGCTTGTGGGTTATCTATGGACCGACCTAACCGGCGATGAGTTGAACCGACGGATTCCATCATGAGCTAGCCTGCCGAAGATTATTTTCTTTACTTGAAATTTTATGTTTGAACCATTTATTTTGTTAAGCTTTATGGGACATTTTATTTTGGTTGTTTTTTACCTTTAGGACCGACCACCTTATAGGGGCATAGTTGTGATTTTCTTGTCATTTTAACCCTAAAGGGGGCAAGTTAAAATAACTTGCAAATTAGGTTTTTTAGGGAGCTTTTGAACATTTGAGAAAAACCCCCCTTTGTCCCGTGAGAGAGAGTGCCTCTTGCAAGCATTTGCTCTTATCAATTTCATTAGTGAAATTGTGGGCGAGTGGACTTGGATTTGTTGTGATCATATCAACAAATTACAAAGTTGATCCTAATTCCAAATAGTGAGTCTATCTGGTGGGGATTTAGTTATTTTATGTATTTTTTGTTCTTATGAAATTGGGGTTCTAATTTCGAAATTTGAAAGAAAACCTTTGAATTGAATTGAATACCATTTCGTTTTCCCTTCTAGCAATCGTTCATTTGATATATTGTAATTCATCACAATTTCGGAATTTCATTTGGAATATTGAGGCTTTTCCTTTGTTTGTGGCGTGGAGGGTTCATTATCAATTCATCCCTTTTTAGTTGATTGTGCTTGACCCCCCTTTAGGCACATCATCTTTTTGGTATCAGAGCTCTTGTTGAGAAAAGGGGAAATTTGGGTTTGTATTAATTTCGTGGAAGTGATCAACAATTAGGGTTGATCAAGTGGAAAAACGCAATTGTGTTGTTGTTGTTGTTGTTGTAGTTTGAGATTGTGAAATTGTTTTGGATTGGGATTAATTTGCTGTTTATTGGAGTTGATTTGGGAAAGGGTTATTAGATCACTTTGTGGATACTAATTCACGGGGAAAAGAGCCGAAATACAAAGTGGAATTACCTTAGCAAATTGTTTAAATTGTGAAACTACCAATTGTTGCCGTATAGCTTTGTGGCGTGTGGAGTTGTGAAGATTGTTATTTGAATTCCCTTGTTTTAATTCTGAATTTGTGAAGTTAAATTTACAGTTTACATAAGTGTGGTTAGTAAGGAATTATTTGAATTCAAAATCATATGCAATTAAGTTGTGGGAGTTAATGATTGCTATTTGAATTTGAATTCATTGTTCCCAAAATTGAGAAGGCTTGCAATAAGTGAAGTTTTTTGAAATTCAAATTGTAAGTTGCTGCCTATAGTGGGATTCGGAATTCATTTTGGAAAGCTACTTTTTAAATCTCTTGTCTTCATTATTTGCCGTGGGAGTTGAAGATTACTTGTATTCATTGTTCACTTGGTTGTTGCCGTGGAAGTATTACGTATTAATTGTAGTTGTTGCTTGTGTGTTGCCGTGGAGTAAACTTGTGGAAATTAATTTTGCTGCCCCGTTACTTGTGGCTTGTTGTGGAGGAGAGTATTACACGTGATTTTGCAATTATAAATTGAAAACATTAAGTGGGTTTGTTGTTTGTCTTTTTGTAGTTACCATTGCGTGAAGTTTAAGGAAGTATTGTAGTGGAAGTGTATACCCTTGAATCATATCTTTTTGAGAACAATATACAAGGATCTAAATATGTCTAATGATAGTGGGAATGGGGGATTGGGTGAAGAAGCCAATAGCCAGGTTGGTGGAGGACATGGACGTAAGTAGCAGGCAGAAGAACTCTGGAGGAACAACTTCAGGAGTTTATACTATGGTTGCTAACTAGCAACTAGAGTTGTAGGATGATTTACCACAACCACCAGGGGTAAACCAAACCGGCACCACCTCGAGTAGCTCCACAAAAACCCTCATCGAAACAGAGTAGTGGAAGAGAGAGATGACAATTTTGGAGTCAATCTAAATCAGAATAGGGTTTTTCAGGCCACCTCGGGTTTGGAATATGTGAAACTACAGATGCCATCCTATGATGGTAAGGGATCAGCAGATGAGTACCTGGACTGGAGGATAAGGTCAAAGGTCTTTTTCGAATGTTATGAGATTGACGACAATACCAGGTCAGATTGGCTGCAGTGAATTTGTAGGGTATGCTGCACTTTGGTGGAAGAATTGATCATCAATAGGCATCGGGATGGAGAGGCTGAGGTTCGGGACCTGGAGGGATAGAAGAGGTTGTTAAGGAAGAGGTTCATTCCTGAGCACTACAAACAGGAGCTATTTATGCGACTGCAAATTTTTGAGGCAGGGGAGGAAACGGTGGATGATTATGTTTCAGGAATTTGAGACCTTATGATTAGGTGTGGGCTGTTGAGCCTCCGGAACAAACTATAGCACGATTTGTTCTCAGGTTTAAAATATGAGATAGCGTGTATTGTTGAGCTACAGCGTTACACCACACTTGATGAGGCTATTCAGTTGGCCTTTAAAAATAGAGAGACAGAGGAGGGCCAACTTTTTTAGGGCTCCTAGCAGCAGGCCTAATACTACTAATAGACCCATATCAGCCGACAGTCGATCAGGGGAGCAAGGCGGTTGGGGGAGGGAGTCAGCAGTGGACACTACTACCCCAACCATCATCAGAGAAACTTACCCACTGGGAAGGGTAAAGAGGTCATGGCACCCGAAACGAGGCAGACTGTTCCCGGGTCTACTAGTGGGAAAGCACGCTAGATTAATGTTTTAATGCATGGGTTTGGGCATATGGCTGCACAATGTCCAAATAAGAGGGTGATGACTATTATGGAAGAATTGAGAGGATACTGAGGATGACCATGAACAGATTGAGCCTACAGATCTACCAACAGTTTTTGCAGGAATATTAGATGATCAAATTTCAAATGCACCTGAGGAGCATACTGGAGGAAAATATCTATCCCTCAATGTATACGTTGGATTTTGTCCACATCTCCCGATGTCAGTGATATTTAGAGGGAGAACATATTTTATACCTCTTTGCAGAATCAGAGGTAACCTTGTGTACTCATCATTGATAGTGGTAGTTGCACAAATGTTATATCTGGCGCACTAGTAGACAAATTTAAACTGTCTACTATACCTCATCCTAGTCCTTATCATTTTCATTGGCTGGGTAATAGAGGTATATGCATGTTACCCTTAGGGCAAAGGTTCCAGTGAGTGTCGGGAGGATTATCATGATGAGATCCTTTGGATTATAGTTCCTATGCATGCATTCCATTTGCTGTTGGGTCGGCCCTGGTTGTATGATCGACGGGTGATACATGAAAGGTTTAAAATACCTAATTTTTTAGCATGGGCGAGACACGCTAATCCTATTACCAATGACTCCATCTAAGGTCGAGAGTTTTCAAAAAGAGGTCAGGCAGCCCGTCCACTACCATGGTTAGTCGGGGAAGCAGAACAACAGAGATCCTAGGGTTCAATTCCACAATTGATCCTTTTAGATTTGAGGGAAAATCTTTCAGAACCGAGGAGATGATGGGAAAAATTCTGGCACTGTCAACCTTTTCAGAACCCCAAACTGGATGATTGACCAAATTGCTCATCTTTTATCTTATGTTTTTATTCTAATATACTTTGAGAATAATCTTACAGGTACAATTATATATCTCCATGGATGCCAAAATGTCCTACAACTTCAGTTGGACACAAACATTTTTTTGGGTAACAATCAAAGGCCCGCTGCGATTGTTCTCTATTCTGAGGCATTGGATCATGAAGATTTATGTTTATTGTATCTTGTAAATGTTTTATTGAACTATTTTGGTTGTATTTTGGTTTTGGGGCACTTTTATTTCCATGTAACTTTCATTTAGGGTTAGCCACCTTAAAAGTGGCAAACTTGTAATTTTTAGCACTTTTTAACCCTAGAAGTAGCAAGATAAATACTTTCTTTAAAAGAGGGTTTAGGGAGCTTATTTTTGCAGAACATACACTCTTTTCACGTGTGAATTAGGGTTCATACCTTGGGTTTCCCAAATCTTATCAATTTCAATTCCAAGACTTTGAAATTGTGGCGAGTGCAACAAAATTTGGAATTTGTGAGTCATATCAATTCCTACTTGTTGTGATTTCTTTTCCTCTCTAGTGTGTTGTATCTAGGGGTTTATTAGAGGGTAGTTCTTGGTCAGATTTACTCTTATTGTACATGAATTCATTTGATTATTTGAAAGAATTATCAAATTGATTCAATTCATCATTAAGGATTTCTTTGCTAGGTGAATTTCACCATTTAGAAAAAGGGATCTTCCTTCACGTTTTCTTTGGGCAAATTGAGGCTTGATTTTCGTGGATTATAGATATTAGAAGTGTTATTAGAAGCCATTTTCCATTGTGGTATTCAGATTATATCATTTGTAGGTTTAAATTTTATCATTTTTAAACATTAGGGTTCACTGGAAAGTGCCATTTTTTGGATCCGATTTTGCCTAGACTTTAGATTTCTTTTCTTAAGTCTTTTGAATGTGCTTTAAAAAAGTGATTAGGCACATCATCTTTTTTTGGTATCAGAGCTTAAGGTTTAAGAGGAGGGATTGTTGAATTTGATATTTTGATCCTTATATTGTTATCTTCCTATTGCCATGAGTTGCTTACGGGTTTTAAGAGGAGGGATTTGTTGCAATTGAGTTTTGGGAAAAATTGATTGTTTTAATTTCATCTTGCCGTGAGTTACTTGAAGGTTGATTGAGAAGGGTTTTGTTGGGTTGAAGTTTTGGGAATTGAAAAGTTTTTGGTATTACCTTTGTGAAACCGAATTGCAAGGGAGTGGAAATTTTGGATTTAAGTGAATGTAATTTTTTTGTTGTTGTTACCCTTTAATGTTTACGTGATTGATCCTTGTTGAAATTGAGATTAATTTTAATTGTTTGTATTGGTACTAATTGGCGTGAGTTTTTCTACTTGGGAAGTTGAAAACTTTGTTGTTGTAGAAGTGGACATCTTATTGTAATTTTTTGTCTTGACTCACCGTGAAGGAGAGGAAGGTAGTGCAATTTCGGAGTGCAATTGTGTAGGGAAAAGAATTGTGTTTATTTTGCATGTTGAATTCGGGAAATTTTGGAAGGATATGTTTCAATTTTCAGATTTGATTAGTGTATAAGAAAGAAGTTATTTGATTTCAAAACAAGCATTAAGAGTGAAGGAGTTAATTGTGCTTGTTTGAATTTGAAAAATTTTCATCTTACCAAATGTGGAGGAGTTGCAATTAGTGAAGAGGATTGATTTTCAAAATTTTAAAAGCTGCCTTTTATGTTAATTTCGGTTGAAAAATTGTGTTGAAGTGGATAAAGTGCTCCGTGGTGTGTAGGAGTGTATATGGTGTTGTGTGTGCAAATTGGAAGTGGAAGTGTATAATTTCCAGATTTGGGAATTTGCGTGGAAGAAGTGGAAACAAACTTGATGGAATGGGGTTGAGACAGAGGAAACATCAGTAGATAATGAGTCCTTGTTTTTGTTACAGAAGAAATACATCCAAGAAATGGAGGAAAGAAAACAATCATCTACTATGGTATTTCAGATGTTGGGATTCTGTAGAGATACTCCTTTAGATGGATTGCTTTTGGAAAACGGAGTCTCTGTTGCATTTGAGCTACAAGATTTGAGGTCAAAACTTTTTGAGGTCCAAGGGAGATGATGGGAATCAAAATCCGACAAAACCTATCATTAGGACAAAAATTGATGGATTCGAATCTTGGCGATGAGGGCCCATTTCGAGCTGATCAACCTTGGAGTTAATTATTATCTAACCTCTTTTATCTTATTCATGAATTGTATATTCCAACAGGTATGCTTATTTGGCTTCACAAGGCGATGGATAAACTCACTAAGACTCAGCTTGTGGGTTATCTATGGACCGACCTAAACCGGCGATGAGTTGAACCGACGGATTCCATCATGAAGCTAGCCTGCCGAAGATTATTTTCTTTACTTGTAATTTATGTTTGAACCATTTATTTTGTAAGCTTTATGGGACATTTTATTTTGGTTGTATTTTACCTTTAGGACCGACCACCTTATAGTGGCATAGTTGTGATTATCTTGTCATTTTAACCCTAAAGGTGCAAGTATAAATACTTGCAAATTAGGTTTTTTAGGGAGCTTTTGAACATTTGAGAAAAACACCCCTTTGTGCCGTGAGAGAGAGTGGCCTCTTGCAAGCATTTGCTTTTTTAAATTTCTTTAGTGAAATTGTGGCGAGTGGATTTTTTTTGTTGGAGTCATATCAAAAAAATTACAAGTTGACCCTTTAATTCCAAACAAAGTGAGTCAAAATTGGTGAGGTTTTTGTTTTTTTTATGTATTTTTTGTTCTTTAAAAATTTAGGGTTCTAATTTCGAAATTTGAAAGCACCTTTAAATTTAATTTTGAAAAACCATTTCTTTTTCCCTTCTAGAAATCGTCATTTGATATTTTGGGAAATTCCCTCACAATTTGGGAATTTTCATTTGGAATATTGGGTTTTTTCCCTTTGGTTTGGGGGTTTGGATTTCATTATCAATTCATCCCTTTTTTTGTTGTTGTGTTTGGGACCCCTTTTAGGAAACATCATTTGGATTCTTTCGACGTTTTCATCAAGGTTTTTTTTAAAAAGATTACCCCCCCTATGTAGATTGATGAAAAAAGGAAGGGGCTTTTGATTTCGATGGGGCTTGAAAGCATGCTTTTTGGGACACTTGAAGGTTAATTTTAACTTTACTCCAATCATTCAAACCCCCTGATTTGGAAACCCTTTCCCTTTTAAAAATTATGTGTGATGCAGAAATTAAATGAAATTTTTGACGCTGTTTTTGGGCCAAATTTTTGGGAAAAGCTTCAGAGGTCATTTACTACGTTTCCCAGAACATTGGATATTTGCTCAATGAAAACTTTTCCCAAAACAGGGAAAAAAAAAAGAAATTCTTTTGGCTGTTGTTTTTGCTTTAAAAAAATTCAGATCATTTTTAAATTGGTACTAAGGAAATTTGTTTATTTTGATCTTTGCAGCTTCAAGTACCTGCCCAAAGGGAAAAGGCAAACCCAAAGACTTATTCGAGGGGGATACTCTTATAACAAGAGTTTGATTTGGGAAAAACACGTTTGGAAAGGCCCCGAAAACTTAGTTGTCGACCAACCTCAGTAGAATACCATAAATTTGAAGATCAATACCTCTACAAGATGATTTTCCTTATGAGCATCTTTTTTCCTATTAAAAAAGACAACCCTTGGAAACCCTGATTTTTGTAAAACTTTTTGGGTTTTACAAAGACACTCCCAAAGTGATTTGTCTAGGGCTTAAAAAGAAAAAATTTAAAAGTGTTTGCTTAATTTACTAGTAGGGGATAATCCGTTTTTGGGTGGAAAACCAATTTTAAAGAATCAATCTTTAGGGTGTTTTTTTTTTTTTCTAAAGGACGGATTTTCCCTTCGTTTTGGGAAATTTTTGTCACTCTTTTTGGCATGTGGTGGACATTTTGGGCCCAAAAGGGGACAGCTAAAAAAAGTGTTGGGGTGTGGCTTTGTTTTGGTTTACCTTTTTTCGTGTTTTCTTATATGTTTTGTAAGTCTTTTTAAAACAATGTCAGAAATTTTGGCAACTTGGGACATGGGGGGACCAAATCCCATTTAAACCCCTATTCTTGCTTGTAAAATATTTGATATATGGGGGGTTTTGATTTTAGGGCCCTTTTTCCCTCTTTCTTTCGGAAAAGTTTCATCTTTCGGGCGGGGGTTTTGCTAAAAGTGGGGGGGGAACCCAAAAGTGCCCCCCGGACAAAAGTTGCCCAAATTTTGTTGAAAAATTTTGTCAAACCCTCTTTTTTTTGCTGGGTTTTTCGGGACCCCAAAAGGCTTTATCAGTGATCGTCGCAAAACCCTTTTGTAATAGAGTAGTGGAAACCGGGCTTAAAAAGTAAAAATGTCACCCCATCGCACTTCCCCCGGGCCATACCCCCCTCAAACAAAGGGCTTGGCAGGGGGAAATTCCAATCGAGAAAAAAAAAAGTCTATTTTTAAAAAAAAACCGGGTTCAATCCAAGCGGGAAAAGGATTGGAGCATAAGATTTGGGGAAGATGCATTGGGGGGCCTCCCAAAGCTTATAAAAGACCCCCTATGGGTATGTCTCCTTATCGAAAAATTTTTTTGGCAAACTGTGTCACCTCCCTATGGATTTGGAACATAGGGGTATTTCGGGGTTTTTTGTAAAAAAATTTTGTAACTGCAAAAGGATGAGGTTGGTGAGCACGAAAACTCAATTACAAAAAACTTGAAGAAATTCGTAGAAAGTTATGAGAGAAACAAAAATCTATAAGGAAAAAAAAAGGATTTTCATGATCAAATGATTTCGAAAAAATTTTTTTCTGTAGGAAAAAAAAAGTTTTAAACTTTATCATCTCGATTAAAGTTTTTTTTTTTTGGGAAAACTATGCTCATGGTGGGGTTGGTCCTTTTGTTATCACTAAAAAATTTTTTCCCCATGGTGTGTTGAGTTTTCCGCAAGTTTTTAAAAACGGGTTTAAAGACTTTTAAAATCAATGGCATCGCTTGAAACCTTTTTTTAAAGGGAAATTTTAAAAGTGTGTAATATTAAAAAAAAACCAGTTTAACTTCCTTGATTTTATGGTTTTAATTCCCGGGAAATTTTCTACCCAAAGACTTTAAAAAGAAAGGGCTTCATGGGGGCAACCCAGTTTTAAAATATATATTAAAATTTTAATAAATATATAATATATTTCAATTTATTTTATTTTATTTTTTTTTTAATTTTTTTCCCTTTTAAATTGGGCTGCGGGAAAGGGTACATATCATCAGTTACACTTTTCTCGTGTTTAAAAGGGGAAAACCCAAATTCATTTTAAAATTTTTTAAAACCCCGGGGGAAATTTTTCCCCGGGTTTTCCCCTTTTCTTTATTCTCAATCCCCCTTTTATTTTTTTTAATTCCTTTTTTAATTTGTGCAAAATTTAAAGGAACGTGAAGCCCACTGTTAAAACAAGTTGGGGGGGGAAAGGATAATAAAATATAGAGAATAGAGAATTGAGTATGACTAGAAACATCTAAAATCAATTATACTCAAAATTTGAATTTTTTGCCCCTTAAAGCATTTTATGGTAAAATTTTTAAGCCAAATTTTTAAAATTTTTTTCAAAAAATTTTGGGAGATTGTACTAAATGTTGTAATGGGAAATCTCCCAAAATGTGAAATTGCCCTTTTTTAAAGTGCTTTATCACCTACTGCTAGTTTTAGAATACTTTTTTAAAATTAATTTTGTGAAATCTTTAAGAAAAAAATTTCCCTTTGTTTTTTGGGGCCTTTATTTTTTGGGAAAGGGTCAAAAGATTTGGGGTTGGTTTCTTAAGTGAAAAATAAACCCAAGTTTACTTCTAGGTTAAATTTTTTTTATATAAAACCTTTTAAGTTGTTTTTGAAAAAAATGATAACACTTAGTGGAAAAGGGGAAATGAAGAAACTTTCTCCTTTGTGATCTTTATAAAAAAAAAAAAGATGTCTTTAATATTATGATAGCTAAAAAAAAAAAAAGGGGGAAAAGAAACAAGCATAGCCATTACTCCAAAGATTCAAGTAATTGAGTTAAGAGTATTTTGAAAATTTAATGTTTTTAGGGGAGGGAAAAGTCCGTTTAAAGGGGATCTTAAAACCCCGGGGCACTTGAGTGAAAGAGCTCGGGATTTCTGCCGATTCGATGAACTCACTATAACAAAAAGGGGGAAAAAGAAAAAGGGTTACTGAAAAAGAAGCAGGGAAAAAACCCCTCAAAAAAGATTCTTGATTAAAATTTAAAAAAAATATGAATGTAAAAGACATTGAATTTAAAAAAGACTTAAAAATAAAAAGGGGAAAGTTTGGGAAAATTTGAACCATATGCTTTTACTTTGTGTTGCAAAGGTTAAAATACCTTTTTCCCAATTCTAATGAAGTTTAAATTTGGGTGTTTTTCCTTATTAGTTTTTAATTAAATTTTTTTTTGGAAAAAAAGTTCTTTGCTAAAAAATTTTAGGATTAAATTTGTTTTGTTTGATTGCTATTAAATTTTGACTATGGAAAATTTAACACAGGAAAAAACCGTTTGGTTGGAGCAAATAGACCTTAAAATTACAATTTATGAAATTTTTAAAAGGATAGATGCTTTGAAAATTTATGAAAAAAAATTTTTGTATAATCATGACGGATTTCTCAATTGATTTGATTTTAATTGCTTTAGGACAAGCCCAAAACCCAAGTTTGGGGGGAAAATTTTTTTGAGCCATTTTAAAACTCAATCTTTTTAGTATGAATTGTGTTAATTTATTATTGAAATTTTTTAGGGAAAACATAAAGGAAAAAGGACTTTAAATTTTTTTGGGTGATAAAATCAGGTTTAATGGAATCAAGGGGGTGCTAAATTTAAGTGATTTAGAGAAGTCATTTTGCAAATTAAATCAAGGGGCAAGGGTTTAAACCGCCGGGGGTACAAGAGAAAATGAAAGAACCCAAAAAAAAAGCTTTTTGGAAAAAACAAGGGAAGTACACGAACGTGTTTTTTCCCGAGGGCCGGGCCTAGTTGGTTTTTGGTTTTAAAAAAAACAAAAGCTTTCAAAGGTTTAAGTACCGGCCCGGGGTTTGATTTTAAAAAAAACAGTACTTACAAAGGTTTAAAATACCCGCCGCCGGTTTTTTGGATTTTGAAAAAAACAGAAGCTTACCCTGTTTAAATACACGAAGTGTATAAACCGGGGGTTAAAAAACTGTGTTTTTTTTGAAAAGTTTTCGGCCGTTTCAGGAGATTTTTTTTGGTTTTTAAATTTTTTTATCTCTTTTTGTTTTCCCGAAGGGGGAGTGTAAAGGGGGGAAGAAACCCCAATGGAAAAGCCAAAGGGACACCAGGGGAAAAAAAAGGGCTTTTCAACTTTTTAACCTTTTTTTTTTTGTTTAGTTATTAAAATGTGTGGTAAACAATCTTCTAGCCAAAAGGGTCTTTAAATAGTTTAGTTTTTTTAGGAAATTTTGAGGGTTCCTTTAAATTTGGGGGGGTTTTTTTTCCCTTTATTTTTATTTGGGGGGGGGGGGGTTTTTTTTTTTTGCTTTAATGTTTTTTTATTATTATCTTTTTTGATTGGTATGAATTAGGGGCCTTTTATTCTTTTTTAAATTTAAAATATTGTCCATTTTGAATGTCATTTCAAATTTTTTTGATAGTTTTAAACTCTGTGAAAACTTTTAAAATGTTTATTTAAAAGAATAAAAAAATCAAATTCATGTTATTGGGATATATAATCTTTTTTAAAAAAGGTTATCTTATAATCTACGGCATTTTAATTGGGGGTCTCCTTTTTGTTTTTAATGCTATTGATAGATTAAATCCTAAGGGGTTGTTTGGGGTTTTTAATCAATAAGAAATAATCAAAGAGCTTTTTTTGATTATTTAAGAAAGTAAGGGGGGGAGAGATAGGTTATTAATCTTTTTTTTAAAAAAACCCTAACCATTTATTGAAAATAAAGAATAGAAAATATTTCACCAATGATCATTTTCATGAATTTAAAATGTAATGATAAATTTTTGGGTTTGGCTTTCATCAAAAATTAAATTTTATTATCTGATTTTTTCCTTTTTTTTTTGGGAAATTTTCAAAAAAAAACCCCCATTCTTCTTTTTTCTCCCCTTTTTCTTTCTTTAGAAATAAATTTAAACAAACCCTATGGAAACGACCTTATTCCTTTTTACTAAAAAAATTTTTTAGGACTAGGTTTTAATTTGTTGGGTTCCGCCCCCCATCAAAAAGAAATTACAAATGCCACGCCACATCAAGAAGTAACAATCATAAAAACCTTAACAAAATAATCAATCACTTTTAATTTCCACCCCTACAAGTCAGTTCATGATGGGAATACTCAACCCTTAATTTCCCAAATTTTAGTTGAAAAAATCCATTTCCCCTTAAACCTCAAGCTCCCAAAACCAAAAGATGATGTGCCAAAAACCCAAAGGGTTTTTCACATGCAAATGGGAAAAAAGAAAAAACTTCAATTTACAAATAAAAACCAGCTCAATTTGGATCATGGGGAAATTTCGTTTAAACCCCCAATGGAGAATTTTATGAAAACCCAAAAAGGGTTTTTAAAATGCAACTAACAATCCAAAATAATTTTAAAAATTTTGCAAAAAAACAACAATTTACAAAAATTTTAGGGGAAAATTTACACACAAGAACATTAAGATCCAATTTCATAAATAACCCTTCCCACAATCTCCAACTTACGATTCAAAATGGTTAACAATTGTTGATGGTGAATCACAAGTATGATAAATTACTCAAAATAAACACACTCATTCGAATTGAAACCAATTCAAATCTGACCAAGAAAAGTTCTAATCCAACCCTAGATATTACACACTAGAGAAGAAAACGAAAACACGACAAGTAGAAATTGATATGACTCACAATTTCAATTGTTGCATTCGCCACAATCTCAACTCTTGGAAATTGAAATTGATAAGAGAAAAAAGGAACTAGGGAAACCCTAAGCCCTCTCATGAAAATTTGATGTTCAATTCTGAAAATTTTGGCCTCCTCAAACCCTATTAGGAGCAAGTATTATACTTGCTCCCCTTTAGGATTAGAAAATGCACAAAAATTACAACTATGCCACTTTTAAGGTAGCCAGCCCTAAATGGAAATTACAATCAAAAAAAAAATGTCACAAAAGAAAATATGACAAAAAAGTATTCCATAGAAAAAATTTACAAAGTAAAAAAAAATATCAAAAAATTTCTTTAAGCCAATGCTTCGAAATGGAAACAATCGCAGGGGTCTTTAATTGTAAATCTGAAGATTTTCACGTGGCCATCAACTAGTGTAGGAATATTGCTTCCCATGGAAAATTTATTTTGTACCTATAAGATTATTTCTAAAATTTTTGTTAGAAAAAAAGATATGAAGAAAAAAATTTTAAGCGATTTGGATCATTAGAAAATCTGTTCTGAAGGTATAGGCGGGGGGGGCCAAAAAAATTTCTCATTTGAGAGACAGGTAGGGGAGGAGATGGAAATCTGAATAAAATGAAGATGGGGATCATCATCCTTACAGGGAAAAAAGGGATGTTAACTTTGGGGTTCTTATCGGGAATAGGGATTTTAGGCCCCTCGGGGGATTTGAGTGTGTAATGTTGCAAATCCCCTTCTTATGATGGTAAAGGATCAATTGATGATTTTTAAAAACTGGGGGGATAAGGTTGAGGGTCTCTTTGAATGTTATGAGATTGTTGATAATACCAGGTCCTATTGGTTTGTTTTTGATTTTTACATGATATGCCGCTTTTATGGGGGAAAAGAATTTGTTTAAATCAGAAAGGCGTAGGGATAGGGGGGGTAAGATTCAAACAGGAGGGGTAGAAAAGGGTGTTGAGAAAAAGATTTATTCCCCAATCACTACAAACAAGAAAATGTTTATGCAACTATAAACTTTTTAGGTAGAGAGGAAGATTGTGGATGATTATGTGCAGAAATTTGAGTAATTTTGGCATTTGGAAATTTTTATTGCTAAGTTTAGTGTATGTGGAAATTTTAGAAGTGTTGCACTGTGTTTTGTTTATTTTTTTGTGGAGAAAAAATGTTGTAGATTATAGAAGTTTTTTGCACCGTTTATGTGTTGATTTTGTTGTGGAGAAGAGCTACCATAATTGTAATTTGTATACATGTGCCTTGAGTGAAGTTAAGTGGAAATTGTGTGTTTTCCTTTTGTTAAATGGCTTCTGTGTGGCGCTTTAAAAAAAGTGTGGGGTTTTGAGGTGTACTCCTTTGCTTCAAATTGTCCCTTTAGGTTCAAAAATACCGAGTCTACAACTATTCGAATGATTTGCGTGAATGGGGGATTGGCGATGAAGCTAATAGTGAGGTTGGCGGAGGTCAAAGGGGCTAATGTTGCAAGTAGGAGGATTTGGAAGAACATCTCCAGGATCTTTTACCACCCGTAATTTGGATTTATAGAAAGGGCATTTCTACAACCCCTGTGGTAAAAATTTTGGCAACCATCGAGTAGCTCCACGAATCCTTTAAAAAGGGTAGGGGGTAAATAGGAGATTTGGGAAAATTTAAAAGAAAGGTTGGGGTGAGGAACAAATTTTTATCAGGGAAGAAAGGGTGACAATTTTAGGGCTAATCCATATTTTAGAATTTGAGTTTTTAAGCCACATCGGGGCTTGGAATATGTGAAACTGCAGATGCCTTTTATGATGGCAAAGGATCAATTTATGATTATTTAGATTGGGGGGGACAAGGTTGAGGGGCCTTTTAAAAATTATGAGATCAAGTTTTTTAAAAAGGGTTTCCCATTGGAAACACTACAAATAGGAACTCTTTATCGGGAGGGTAAGGATGGGGAGGCTGAGATTCAAAAATAGAGGATATAAAAAGGGTATTTTGGGAAAAAAATTTATTTAAGCACTACAAATAGGAAATTTTTTATGCAAACCCTTTTGCCTTGAGGTAGGAAGGGAAGACAGTGGATGTTATGGCAAGAATTTGAAACCCCCATGATTAGATGTGAATGTTGAAAACCCCCCAGAACC